>JAWQFJ010028220.1:55000-63615 GCA_034096865.1 Theodoxus fluviatilis | reverse complement strand
TCCTGCCCCTGTGCTAGTGGCAGGAAAGAAAGGAGGAAAGGATTCTTTAGAGATTAATTGTTGTATGGATAATTGCTTAACTTTCCTTCCTTTGTTTCTTTTTGTCCGTTCACGCCATTTATTTAGTGAGGAAAGTTCAGTGAGGGAGGCCGAAAGGGAGTTTTGCACAAACGGCACAGGGAGGGAGCGGCCACAGCAGGGTCAGCACTAAAAGTGCGTGCGGGGACAGCTTCATCGGCAGTGACTCAAGAGTCTCATGTCCTTTTTGAGGCCGTTCTCGTGGGTTCGGAATTTCGGAGTGAGTGTGAGCTCAGCCACTTTGCGTCGCTGTAGGTCCGTCAGTCCAGCGCTGATCACACTGACGAGCATGTCAGAGGTGGCGTGGCTCGAGAGACTGAAGTGTTTGTCCACAGGCAGGGGGAGAGCGGTTCATTTCTTAGAGTAGTTAGGCCTCAGTGTGCAGTAAGGGAAGTAAATTGTAATTCTAAGAGTTCTTGCAAACTCTAATTTCTACTCCACTAGCTAGTTTAGATGCCAGATTTGTGTGCTTCATGGACTACCTTCTGCACGTGCATGTTGCTGTTCTTCTGCGGTTGTTTCTTCCTGAGCGGCCACTATTGGTAAATATTGCTGTATACATTTTTGAGTATCGTTTACACTCTGCCGTGTTTTTCTTGTCTTGTGAAGTGAGTTCAGTCTAAATCTGTTTATTGTTATCAAAATTGTTTTCAAATCCTTTCAAATTGTTTCTTCCGGTCAACGTTTTTCTTGGTTTGTAAGCTAAATTGTAACTGCAGCTGTTTTGACCAGGCTCATTTGTCGAATTCCAAATTGATTCTTAAACCAAATAGCAACCAGCCAAAGGGGTTAATCTGTTTCTGTTTATTTTTACAGTAGTCACGGATTGAGTTGAGAGAACATTAGAAACTCAGAAATCCTCACCTCTACTGTAGTTGAAAGAAATGTTCGCCTCATAATTTTGTATTAACCTTCATGAAACCAACAGTCTTCTGAAACTGGAACCATTCAACTGTCTTTGGAAGCCGATCGATCTTCTTGTCAACCTTTTCGTCTGTTCACTCCTTGTTTTTTTGTTCTTGGACATTTGATAAATTTGAACAATTGTGTACTATAACCTAATGATAAAATAAACCTGTTATTAATTTGGAACTGTATTGACTGACTTGTTTTCAACGTTAATCAACAAATTCTGTAAGTCTGCCCCAACCCGCCGAATGAGGAAGCAGGCAACTAGGAAGACAGCACAACCATCGTAACCACCACCACCACCATCACCACCACCACCACAACAACAACACCATCACCAGCACTATTACCACCACCACCACCACCACCACCACCACTAGAGCGTTGTTCCGTAGACGGAAGCGAACAAATGTTTCCCTAATTTTTTTTTGTTCACACTATTCAGATAGCTTTCGCATTCCGGCTTCTGTTTAAATGAACTATATAATGTAAGCTGATCGCTCTCAGTGAGTTTCGTGTTCCATTCTTGTAGATAGCAATCACGCAGTCTCTGTCTGAGCACCCGAGTAAAACTCTTTTCATTGTTAGTCCCACAGCTTGTCCAAACATACGCAAACCCAAGGCGTAGGAGGTATTGCTAGACAGATCGTACCTAGTTCATCTTTATTGATGTTTCCTCTCTCAACAATATCATGTAGGCTTGTTTGGGCAGTCTATCAACAGTCATCTTACAAAGTCACAGCCAGTATAACACGGCCCGGATCGTTGCATTTATATACAGGGGATATCAACCAAGTTCTCCGTGGCACATAATGTTAGAACTTTTTGTACTTGCATTCAAAAACCTCTTGCATGCAAACATGTGTGCCTTTTCAATGCAGTCTATTTTTTCCAAACCCCACAACTCAGAACCATAAAGTAAGGGTGGCTGTATCAGGGCATCATATTGACGGGAAAAATGGGTGTATTCATAGTGTGAAGAGTCCACATCGTCTTCAGCAACTGTACGGTTGTTTTGTTTCGCCTTTACAGTAAGGTTGTCAAGGCCGGAAGACAGATACAATTTTGTGGTGAATACAAACCCTAAATACTAGTACTGATTTACAACTTCCAGCAGCGTACCTCCCAATTACCATTCCTCTCTCCGGCTCAAAAAACCGCCACTACAAAAAACCATTACTTTAGTTTTGTTAGTATTAATGGTAAGGCCAAGTTCTTGGAATGCACGGTGGAGACTGTCTAACTGGCATTGTGAGCCAACAGGAGTTGTAGCAAGTAACACAATATCGTCTGCAAAGATAAGAGAGAAGATCTCTGTCGCCCCATGCAACAACTGCCCGCCGTGCCGCCCATGACTACGGATATACCTTGCAATATATTCAATAAATAGGCAAAAAAAAATATCGGGGACTCTACTGACCCCTGCCTTACACCAACCGAGCAGTCGAAGAAATCTGTGGTAGTACCATCCCACCGTACACACGATTGTACCTGTGTGTATACTGCCTGCAGCATTCTGAGGAACTTGGTCGACAACCCACCTCGGACAGAATTTTCCAGAGACGTGATCTGTCCACGAAGTCGAATGCCTTCTGGTAATCAACGCATGAGTAATAGAGCTTCCCTCGACCACTACCATACACATGCTTGACCCCAATTGAGAAGAGAGTGAACATATGATCAATGGTCGAGTGGTCCCTCCTAAACCCAGCTTGCTCAAGGCAAAACTTCCTATCCTCCTTCGATTAGTTTCGCAGACGTTGTGTCAAAACAGACAAAACAAATTTTACTTACACTACACAGTAATGAAATTCCTCTATAGTTATTTGTATTAAACCTATCACCACTTTAATGTATAGGGATGAATGCGGATTTTCACCAGCATTGTGGAAAGTGCTCTTTCAAACAGAACATTGAAAAGGGAAACAAGAAATGAGGTTACGTATCCTGCCGTAAATTTAAGATAATCCCCAGGAATATCGTTAATCCCTGTCGCCTTTTTATGACTTATATTTGCTAATACATGTCTTACCTCTTCTTTAATCAGTGCATCGAGTCAATCATCTTTGACAAAAGCTCCATCAGGACTATCATAGGTTGTGCACCTGTTCAGATTAGAAGGATTAAACAGACCCTGAAAGTATGTTCTCCAGTCTTTGAGGTCTATTGAATGAGCTGGAATTCTTCTGTTCATGGCTTGTCTCATCATAGGCCAGAAGACTGCTGAATTCTGTGCATTTTAAATTAAGGTTAGACACGTAGTTTTATAACAAGTTTCTTTCCTTTCATGGATATTTGTTTTTGGTAGTAATTTATCCTCTTTACAAATTGTTCCCTGCTTAATCTCAGTCCAATCTTCTTGGCCTGCGAAAGTGCTTGCCGATAGTCGAGGTCAAACCACTTGGAGGTAACTCTATCAATTTTCGAACCTAGCTTAACAGTGCGCTGCATACATTGGGCACTGGATAGAAGTGCTTGAACAAAACATTTCACAGCCGAATCGACATTAGTATTTAAAATATGTATTTCTTGGTCAAGGCAGAGCCCGAATTCAAGACAATCAAGCGTATGTTTGACTTCTAGCGCTTTGTTGTCCTCCCAAACAAACCTGCTTTTTTTCAATACAGGAAGAGGATCTGGTAAGGGGGGTAGAGTCAGCGCCAACACTTAACTCTAGTGGCATATGGGTGGTCAGGACACTATCATCAACTTTGAAACTGACATTAATGGTTGAGTTGTTCGTATAAACTAAACCATAATCAATGACACTGTCGCTGTGTTCGGAGAGATATATCATGTTACCCAATATGTCGCCTCTCGTACTCCCGTTCAATATAAAAGGTGGTATATCTTACACAAATTAATAAAAAAAATTCCCAAACTGATTAGTACAGTGATCTTGGGAGTTACGGTTGGCAGTGTTTCCAGGACAATGACACTTCTCGAAATCCGACCCCATATCTTCATCTTCCTCCTCCAGATCGTAGTGAATGTTCCACTTACCTCTCTTGGCGTTAAAGTCGCCACATATCAGTACCGACGCACTTGGATAATCATCTTGTAGTTTAAGTATTTCTTCCTCTAAGAGCAGCACATTACATTTAGTGATCTTATCAATATAATACGGAGAGTCAGTCAGTGGAATATAGGCTCATACGATAATAAAATCTGTCATAAAATAGTTTTGTATTCTAATCATTAGAAAGCTGTCGTGGGTGCAACTAATCTGAGATAATCGGTGCTGAAGAGTTATTTTCACTAACATAATGGCTCCATCCGACCTGCGACCAAAGTGTGACAATTTTACAGCAGGAGCATGAAATATTAGGTAACCTTTTCTGAAACGAATTAAAATCATGATTTGGATTAGTAAACGTCTCTAGAAGACATCAAATGTCAAAGAACAGAATGTAATCCCAGACACCAGGTTCGCCAAGTCTCGAAGTTCGTCCCTCCACGTTCCAACGAACTATACTTAGCTTGTGCGTAACCTTATCAGAGCAAGACGGATAAAAAAATTTGTTTCTCCACGGTTATGCTGTAAAACATCAGGTTGCGTCGTGGTGGGTTGCCAGCTGGACCATCAAGTAGATTTCCGTAAATCCGGAGAGAGAGAGATGAGAGAGAGAGAGAGAGAGAGAGAGAGAGAGAGAGAGAGAGAGAGAGAGAAAGAGAGAGAGAGAGAAATACTCACGACCAGAGACCTGAAGATTTTTATATATATCAGAAAGTGCAGAGTTCATTCCGAGTAGACACGATAAATTTACCCATCAAACAATGCGCGTGGCGTTTATTTTACCTCCATTCAGAGTAAACGTAGTTTGATGAATGGAGAAGCGGAAATGCAATGAAACAACAATAATCGCAGAATTATTGCTTTCCGTCAAATGCGTGCTGTCCATTATTCAGACTCTGTTAAAATAAACTTGAAAATGTTGCTCCATCACCCAAACTTTGACGAGGTGGCTCAGACCCCACATTTAGTGAAGACTTGATCCGCAAATATATCACCTCAGGTCTACGTTTATGGGCAGGAAAGTCATCACCAAAGAGTTGATCCGCAAATAGTTCACCTCACGTCTACGTTTATGGGCAGGAAAGTCATCACCAAAGACTTGATCCGCAAATAGTTCACCTCAAGTCTACGTTTATAGGCAGGAAAGTCATCACCAAAGAGTTGATCCACAAAGATTTCATCTTATGTCTCCGCCTGTGGTCCCACACTTTCCCCCGTGTGTCCCACGTAGAGTTTCGGCTCTGTATGTCAAACTTTAAGAGCAGGAACGCTACTCAGTGAGCGTAGGAGTTTGATCTCGACATGCATACAAAAGACTTACCACAAAGATCAGACCAGAAGACTGACAGTTTTGAAAGAAACGTGCTTTGGCCCACGCGATTTTGCTTGTACTAGTCACGCTTTGTTACTGCAGGTCGCTGCGCTCTCCAACATGCCTCCCCAACTAGCTGCTTGGTGCTGATGCATTTCCTTTCAAATAGACTGATTTCGGCTGCAGAAGCATTTATCTCAAGGTTGATTAGTTTTCCCAGAGTCATCTTATCACTCTCACTTCATCAATTTCACTTTAGAACACGAATTTCTCTGAAGGCAATCGGGCAAGGTTTCCCATCGATCCACGCATGGCCGTATTGATTACCGATGGCAACGCGATGACCCGTCCTTCGATCTCCATAATCCCGATCAAAATCCAGTCTTCCGCTTCCATCCTGACCAGGTGTTGCGGGCGTCGCCAGGTAACTCACCGGTTGTCCCTGGCAACAAATGGCTGAATCCTGTCCCATCTCCCGCCCGTTGGGGGAAGCGAGGGCAATACAGCCCACAGCCACGCCAGCGGACCATGTGTCCAAGCAGGCCTGGCTGCGGAGTGTGACTGCCGGCTCCCCAGCCGCAGGAATAACAGCCCGGTGCCAGAGAGTGCGAGTCGTGGCCACTTAAAGGGCAAACAGGTAACACATGGCGGTAACTACATCTTCAAGGAGGAAATGGGCGCTTGCCAAGCGCTGGGGAGTAAAGAGGCAGTCCTGTCACCTGGCCCTGATCAATGGCAGCGCCACCCTGTTAGAGAGGGGTGACAGAGCGGCCGCTGCAATGGAGAAGGTGCGATCTTGATGATGGCTTATGTTGAGTGACTTTTGGGCACAGCTGGTGCAGTCTGCACTGAAATGCCCCGTGGTTGTGTGAACGGGCCGCTACAAATAAAGCAATGTGTAAAAAACGGAGCAAAAATCTCTCGGTACACTAACAGTTGCGAAGTTCGTGGATCCAGATTTGAGCAGGAGGTAAGTGCATTCGTGTGGGTAGGAATCGTCAGCTGTAAAGCTATGGTGACTGATGCAATTACATGCCATATCAAACCCACACTATACTTATCTATTTACTTCCCGGATACCTCTAAAAAAATCTCCTGAAAATAATTTCAAATCAGATAGTAAATTCAACACTGACACGATCATTAACGTATCTGTTTGCAAGTTTTTTCGATCTGATTGCCAAACGCAGATAGAATTTCAAACGCATTTTACTTTTAAAACACCTCCCTCATCACCTGATGGCTACGGCCTTCTTGCTTTCAGCAGCACTTCCACAGCAAGCGCCAAGCAGCACCTAACTCCACAGGGAGGTGACGTAAGCCGTGCTCTAATTGGGCGATGCTTTCGCCTACTTCGCCGATGTTTTGACTTGCCGTAAGTGATTTTGGGACTTGCCGTAAGTGATATTGGGACTTGCTGTAAGTGATTTAGGGACTTGCCGTAAGTGATTTTGGGACTTGCCGTAAGTGATATTGGGACTTGCTGTAAGTGATTTTGGGACTTGCCGCAAGTGATTTTGGGACTTGCCGTAAGTGATTTTGGGTCTTGCCGTAAGTGATTTGGGGACTTGCCGTACGTGATTTTGGGACTTGCCGCAAGTGATTTTTGGACTTGCCGTAAGTGATTTAGGGACTTGCCGTACGTGATTTTGGGACTTGCCGTAAGTGATTTTGGGACTTGCCGTAAGTAATTTAGGGACTTGCCGTAAGTGATTTTGGAACTTGCCGTAAGTGATTTTGGGACTTGCCGTTAGTGATTTTGGGACTTGCCGCAAGTGATTTTGGGACTTGCCGTAAGTGATTTAGGGACTTGCCGTAAGTGATTTTGGGACTTGCCGTAAGTGATTTTGGGGTCTTGCTGTAAGTGATTTGGGGACTTGCCGTAAGTGATTTTTGGGTCTTGCCGTAAGTGATTTGGGGACTTGCCGTACGTGATTTTGGGACTTGCCGCGTGATTTTTGGACTTGCCGTAAGTGATTTAGGGACTTGCCGTACGTGATTTGGGGACTTGCCGTAAGTGATTTTGCGACTTGCCGTAAGTGATTTAGGGACTTGCCGTACGTGATTTTTGGACTTGCCGTAAGTGATTTAGGGACTTGCCGAACGTGAATTTTGGACTTGCCGTAAGTGATTTTTGGACTTGCCGTAAGTAATTTAGGGACTTGCCGTAAGTGATTTTGGGACTTGCCGCAAGTGTCCTAAGTACGAAATCGACATCAGCGATAATGTTCTCTAAGTCTGATGTACACTTTTGCCGTTGTGGCCTATGCTACGTCCTGATTGGCAGATCAAAATGTCCTTTTGCCCTTGGAGGCTGTTGTTACGAGAAAGAAAAACTTGTCAGCCATTTTCCACTTCGGTTTGCAAGCAAAACGCCCACTGATAAATCACTGACACAGGTAGGCCTACTAAGTAACCGTATCCAAAGAACAGTATTACTTTCTCAAAGCTATACATGTATGTAGAATGCATCAAACGTTCATTTACATCGCTACATTATTCAAATCGAAAGTGCTGCAAACGAGCGAAGTTGGCCGAGTTCCAGCCATGAAGCTATAGGCGTATTCAGGAGTATGAAGCGCTGCATGAGCGCTTGATGTTGGCAATTGAGCGCTCTTTGTACCTCGTGAACACCTACAGATTTAGTGCAGCGCTTCACTTGTTAAAGGAAAGGTAAATCTTCTGAGCCCCATGCTGTGTTGCTAGACGCTAAGAAAGTGTTTTCTTTGCCACAGACATCCTTTATGCACGCTTAAATGTAATTGGCATGAATAAAGTCCACTACTGTGTCATCCTTACTTGCCATTACTCGCACATACAGAGCGCTTGGGGCAAATAAAGCCAGTTCCAGTCCCAAAATGATGTTTCTGAGGGTTATTTTACGCATCGACGGCCAGTGCGGGATCGAAGACGCCATTTTGAAAATCGTGTGATCACCTCGGATCTGTGATGCGCTGAGTGAATCACGCCCCAAAAATGCTGTTCAGGAGTGAAACACGTGCAGCGCTTTGCAGCGCTGCGCCTCCTGAACAAGCCTCATGTGATAGTACAAGGCTTATCATGTAGCTCAGTGGTGCGGGCTGTGACGTATACACATACATATAATCAGCGGCGGCCAATTGGAATGCAACAGTCCTCATACACAAGATCACGTGACTCCACTTCGGCTTCGTTCACGTCGCGTACGCCAAATTAGAACACAGCTCTAGTGTCATATCCTCGACCATAGAGTATCCTAAAACGCAGAGAGTGACCTACTTTCTTATTATTAACATGACGAAATATGGGTTTTCATCTTTT
>JAWQFJ010028220.1:0-50000 GCA_034096865.1 Theodoxus fluviatilis | reverse complement strand
ACTATGGACAGGAAAGGAAGAGACAACACTATGGACAGGAAAGGAAGAGACAACACTATGGACAGGAAAGGAAGAGACAACACTATGGACAGGAAAGGAAGAGACAACACTATGGACAGGAAAGGAAGAGACAACACTATGGACAGGAAAGGAAGAGACAACACTATGGACAGGAAAGGAAGAGACAACACTATGGACAGGAAAGGAAGAGACAACACTATGGACAGGAAAGGAAGAGACAACACTATGGACAGGAAAGGAAGAGACAACACTATGGACAGGAAAGGAAGAGACAACACTATGGACAGGAAAGGAAGAGACAACACTATGGACAGGAAAGGAAGAGACAACACTATGGACAGGAAAGGAAGAGACAACACTATGGACAGGAAAGGAAGAGACAACACTATGGACAGGAAAGGAAGAGACAACACTATGGACAGGAAAGGAAGAGACAACACTATGGACAGGAAAGGAACCACTATGGACAGGAAAGGAAGAGACAACACTATGGACAGGAAAGGAAGAGACAACACTATGGACAGGAAAGGAAGAGACAACACTATGGACAGGAAAGGAAGAGACAACACTATGGACAGGAAAGGAAGAGACAACACTATGGACAGGAAAGGAAGAGACAACACTATGGACAGGAAAGGAAGAGACAACACTATGGACAGGAAAGGAAGAGACAACACTATGGACAGGAAAGGAAGAGACAACACTATGGACAGGAAAGGAAGAGACAACACTATGGACAGGAAAGGAAGAGACAACACTATGGACAGGAAAGGAAGAGACAACACTATGGACAGGAAAGGAAGAGACAACACTATGGACAGGAAAGGAAGAGACAACACTATGGACAGGAAAGGAAGAGACAACACTATGGACAGGAAAGGAAGAGACAACACTATGGACAGGAAAGGAAGAGACAACACTATGGACAGGAAAGGAAGAGACAACACTATGGACAGGAAAGGAAGAGACAACACTATGGACAGGAAAGGAAGAGACAACACTATGGACAGGAAAGGAAGAGACAACACTATGGACAGGAAAGGAAGAGACAACACTATGGACAGGAAAGGAAGAGACAACACTATGGACAGGAAAGGAAGAGACAACACTATGGACAGGAAAGGAAGAGACAACACTATGGACAGGAAAGGAAGAGACAACACTATGGACAGGAAAGGAAGAGACAACACTATGGACAGGAAAGGAAGAGACAACACTATGGACAGGAAAGGAAGAGACAACACTATGGACAGGAAAGGAAGAGACAACACTATGGACAGGAAAGGAAGAGACAACACTATGGACAGGAAAGGAAGAGACAACACTATGGACAGGAAAGGAAGAGACAACACTATGGACAGGAAAGGAAGAGACAACACTATGGACAGGAAAGGAAGAGACAACACTATGGACAGGAAAGGAAGAGACAACACTATGGACAGGAAAGGAAGAGACAACACTATGGACAGGAAAGGAAGAGACAACACTATGGACAGGAAAGGAAGAGACAACACTATGGACAGGAAAGGAAGAGACAACACTATGGACAGGAAAGGAAGAGACAACACTATGGACAGGAAAGGAAGAGACAACACTATGGACAGGAAAGGAAGAGACAACACTATGGACAGGAAAGGAAGAGCCAACACTATGGACAGGAAAGGAAGAGACAACACTATGGACAGGAAAGGAAGAGACAACACTATGGACAGGAAAGGAAGAGACAACACTATGGACAGGAAAGGAAGAGACAACACTATGGACAGGAAAGGAAGAGACAACACTATGGACAGGAAAGGAAGAGACAACACTATGGACAGGAAAGGAAGAGACAACACTATGGACAGGAAAGGAAGAGACAACACTATGGACAGGAAAGGAAGAGACAACACTATGGACAGGAAAGGAAGAGACAACACTATGGACAGGAAAGGAAGAGACAACACTATGGACAGGAAAGGAAGAGACAACACTATGGACAGGAAAGGAAGAGACAACACTATGGACAGGAAAGGAAGAGACAACACTATGGACAGGAAAGGAAGAGACAACACTATGGACAGGAAAGGAAGAGACAACACTATGGACAGGAAAGGAAGAGACAACACTATGGACAGGAAAGGAAGAGGCAACACTATGGACAGGAAAGGAAGAGACAACACTATGGACAGGAAAGGAAGAGACAACACTATGGACAGGAAAGGAAGAGACAACACTATGGACAGGAAAGGAAGAGACAACACTATGGACAGGAAAGGAAGAGACAACACTATGGACAGGAAAGGAAGAGACAACACTATGGACAGAAAGGAAGAGACAACACTATGGACATAAAAGGAAGAGACAACACTATGGACAGGAAAGGAAGAGACAACACTATGGACAGGAAAGGAAGAGACAACACTATGGACAGGAAAGGAAGAGACAACACTATGGACAGGAAAGGAAGAGGCAACACTATGGACATAAAAGGAAGAGACAAAACTATGGACAGGAAAGGAAGAGGCAACACTATGGACATAAAAGGAAGAGACAAAACTATGGACAGGAAAGGAAGAGACAACACTATGGACATAAAAGGAAGAGACAACACTATGGACAGGAAAGGAAGAGGCAACACTATGGACAGGAAAGGAAGAGACAACACTATGGACAGGAAAGGAAGAGACAACACTATGGACAGGAAAGGAAGAGACAACACTATGGACAGGAAAGGAAGAGACAACACTATGGACAGGAAAGGAAGAGACAACACTATGGACAGCAAAGAAAGAGACAACACTATGGACAGGAAAGGAAGAGACAACACTATGGACAGGAAAGGAAGAGACAACACTATGGACAGGAAAGGAAGAGACAACACTATGGACAGGAAAGGAAGAGACAACACTATGGACAGGAAAGGAAGAGACAACACTATGGACAGGAAAGGAAGAGACAACACTATGGACAGGAAAGGAAGAGACAACACTATGGACAGGAAAGGAAGAGACAACACTATGGACAGGAAAGGAAGAGCCAACACTATGGACAGGAAAGGAAGAGACAACACTATGGACAGGAAAGGAAGAGACAACACTATGGACAGCAAAGGAAGAGCCAACACTATGGACAGGAAAGGAAGAGACAACACTATGGACAGGAAAGGAAGAGACAACACTATGGACAGGAAAGGAAGAGGCAACACTATGGACAGGAAAGGAAGAGACAACACTATGGACAGGAAAGGAAGAGCCAACACTATGGACAGGAAAGGAAGAGACAACACTATGGACAGGAAAGGAAGAGACAACACTATGGACAGGAAAGGAAGAGACAACACTATGGACAGGAAAGGAAGAGACAACACTATGGACAGGAAAGGAAGAGACAACACTATGGACAGGAAAGGAAGAGACAACACTATGGACAGGAAAGGAAGAGACAACACTATGGACAGGAAAGGAAGAGACAACACTATGGACAGGAAAGGAAGAGACAACACTATGGACAGGAAAGGAAGAGGCAACACTATGGACAGGAAAGGAAGAGACAACACTATGGACAGGAAAGGAAGAGACAACACTATGGACAGGAAAGGAAGAGACAACACTATGGACAGGAAAGGAAGAGACAACACTATGGACAGGAAAGGAAGAGACAACACTATGGACAGGAAAGGAAGAGACAACACTATGGACAGGAAAGGAAGAGACAACACTATGGACAGGAAAGGAAGAGACAACACTATGGACAGGAAAGGAAGAGACAACACTATGGACAGGAAAGGAAGAGACAACACTATGGACAGGAAAGGAAGAGACAACACTATGGACAGGAAAGGAAGAGACAACACTATGGACAGGAAAGGAAGAGACAACACTATGGACAGGAAAGGAAGAGACAACACTATGGACAGGAAAGGAAGAGACAACACTATGGACAGGAAAGGAAGAGACAACACTATGGACAGGAAAGGAAGAGACAACACTATGGACAGGAAAGGAAGAGACAACACTATGGACAGGAAAGGAAGAGACAACACTATGGACAGGAAAGGAAGAGACAACACTATGGACAGGAAAGGAAGAGACAACACTATGGACAGGAAAGGAAGAGGACAACACTATGGACAGGAAAGGAAGAGACAACACTATGGACAGGAAAGGAAGAGACAACACTATGGACAGGAAAGGAAGAGACAACACTATGGACATAAAAGGAAGAGACAAAACTATGGACAAGGAAGGAAGAGACAACACTATGGACAGGAAAGGAAGAGACAACACTATGGACAGGAAAGGAAGAGGCAACACTATGGACAGGAAAGGAAGAGACAACACTATGGACAGGGAAGGAAGAGACAAAACTATGGACAGGAAAGGAAGAGCCAACACTATGGACAGGAAAGGAAGAGACAACACTATGGACAGGAAAGGAAGAGACAACACTATGGACAGGAAAGGAAGAGACAACACTATGGACAGGAAAGGAAGAGACAACACTATGGACAGGAAAGGAAGAGACAACACTATGGACAGGAAAGGAAGAGACAACACTATGGACAGGAAAGGAAGAGACAACACTATGGACAGGAAAGGAAGAGACAACACTATGGACAGGAAAGGAAGAGACAACACTATGGACAGGAAAGGAAGAGACAACACTATGGACAGGAAAGGAAGAGCCAACACTATGGACAGGAAAGGAAGAGACAACACTATGGACAGGAAAGGAAGAGACAACACTATGGACAGGAAAGGAAGAGACAACACTATGGACAGGAAAGGAAGAGACAACACTATGGACAGGAAAGGAAGAGACAACACTATGGACAGGAAAGGAAGAGCCAACACTATGGACAGGAAAGGAAGAGGCAACACTATGGACAGGAAAGGAAGAGACAACACTATGGACAGGAAAGGAAGAGACAACACTATGGACAGGAAAGGAAGAGCCAACACTATGGACAAGAAAGGAAGAGGCAACACTATGGACAGGAAAGGAAGAGACAACACTATGGACAGGAAAGGAAGAGACAACACTATGGACAGGAAAGGAAGAGACAACACTATGGACAGGAAAGGAAGAGACAACACTATGGACAGGAAAGGAAGAGACAACACTATGGACAGGAAAGGAAGAGGCAACACTATGGACAGGAAAGGAAGAGACAACACTATGGACAGGAAAGGAAGAGACAACACTATGGACAGGAAAGGAAGAGACAACACTATGGACAGGAAAGGAAGAGGCAACACTATGGACAGGAAAGGAAGAGCCAACACTATGGACAGGAAAGGAAGAGACAACACTATGGACAGGAAAGGAAGAGACAACACTATGGACAGGAAAGGAAGAGACAACACTATGGACAGGAAAGGAAGAGACAACACTATGGACAGGAAAGGAAGAGACAACACTATGGACAGGAAAGGAAGAGACAACACTATGGACAGGGAAGGAAGAGACAACACTATGGACAGGAAAGGAAGAGACAACACTATGGACAGGGAAGGAAGAGACAACACTATGGACAGGAAAGGAAGAGACAACACAATGGACAGGAAAGGAAGAGACAACACTATGGACAGGAAAGGAAGAGGCAACACTATGTACAGGAAAGGAAGAGGCAACACTATGGACAGGAAAGGAAGAGACAACACAATGGACAGGGAAAGAAGAGCCAACACTATGGACAGGAAAGGAAGAGACAACACTATGGACAGGAAAGGAAGAGGCAACACTATGGACAGGGAAGGAAGAGCCAACACTATGGACAGGAAAGGAAGAGACAACACTATGGACAGGAAAGGAAGAGGCAACACTATGGACAGGAAAGGAAGAGGCAACACTATGGACAGGAAAGGAAGAGACAACACTATGTACAGGAAAGGAAGAGGCAACACTAAGGACAGGAAAGGAAGAGGCAACACTATGTACAGGAAAGGAAGAGACAACACTATGGACAGGAAAGGAAGAGCCAACACTATGGACAGGAAAGGAAGAGACAACACTATGGACAGCAAAGGAAGAGGCAACACTATGGACAGGAAAGGAAGAGACAACACTATGGACAGGAAAGGAAGAGACAACACTATGGACAGGAAAGGAAGAGACAACACTATGTACAGGAAAGGAAGAGACAACACTATGGACAGGAAAGGAAGAGGCAACACTATGGACAGGAAAGGAAGAGACAACACTATGGACAGGAAAGGAAGAGGCAACACTATGGACAGGAAAGGAAGAGGCAACACTATGGACAGGAAAGGAAGAGACAACACTATGGACAGGAAAGGAAGAGACAACACTATGGACAGGAAAGGAAGAGGCAACACTATGGACAGGAAAGGAAGAGGCAACACTATGGACAGGAAAGGAAGAGACAACACTATGGACAGGAAAGGAAGAGCCAACTCTATGGACAGGAAAGGAAGAGCCAACACTATGGACAGGAAAGGAAGAGACAACACAATGGACAGGGAAGGAAGAGCCAACACTATGGACAGGAAAGGAAGAGGCAACACTATGGACAGGAAAGGAAGAGACAACACAATGGACAGGGAAGGAAGAGCCAACACTATGGACAGGAAAGGAAGAGACAACACTATGGACAGGAAAGGAAGAGACAACACTATGGACAGGAAAGGAAGAGACAACACTATGGACCGGAAAGGAAGAGACAACACTATGGACAGGAAAGGAAGAGACAACACTATGGACAGGAAAGGAAGAGACAACACTATGGACAGGAAAGGAAGAGACAACACTATGGACAGGAAAGGAAGAGACAACACTATGGACAGGAAAGGAAGAGACAACACTATGGACAGGAAAGGAAGAGACAACACTATGGACAGGAAAGGAAGAGACAACACTATGGACAGGAAAGGAAGAGACAACACTATGGACAGGAAAGGAAGAGACAACACTATGGACAGGAAAGGAAGAGACAACACTATGGACAGGAAAGGAAGAGACAACACTATGGACAGGAAAGGAAGAGACAACACTATGGACAGGAAAGGAAGAGACAACACTATGGACAGGAAAGGAAGAGACAACACTATGGACAGGAAAGGAAGAGACAACACTATGGACAGGAAAGGAAGAGACAACACTATGGACAGGAAAGGAAGAGACAACACTATGGACAGGAAAGGAAGAGACAACACTATGGACAGGGAAGGAAGAGACAACACTATGGACAGGAAAGGAAGAGACAACACTATGGACAGGAAAGGAAGAGACAACACTATGGACAGGAAAGGAAGAGACAACACTATGGACAGGAAAGGAAGAGACAACACTATGGACAGGAAAGGAAGAGACAACACTATGGACAGGAAAGGAAGAGGCAACACTATGGACAGGAAAGGAAGAGACAACACTATGGACAGGAAAGGAAGAGACAACACTATGGACAGGGAAGGAAGAGACAACACTATGGACAGGAAAGGAAGAGGCAACACTATGGACAGGAAAGGAAGAGGCAACACTATGGACAGGAAAGGAAGAGACAACACTATGGACAGGAAAGGAAGAGACAACACTATGAACAGGAAAGGAAGAGACAACACTATGGACAGGAAAGGAAGAGACAACACTATGGACAGGAAAGGAAGAGACAACACTATGGACAGGAAAGGAAGAGCCAACACTATAGACAGGAAAGGAAGAGGCAACACTAAGGACAGGAAAGGAAAAGACAACACTATGGACAGGAAAGGAAGAGACAACACTATGGACAGGAAAGGAAGATACAACACTATGGACAGGAAAGGAAGAGACAACACTATGGACAGGAAAGGAAGAGACAACACTATGGACAGGAAAGGAAGAGACAAAACTATGGACAGGAAAGGAAGAGACAACACTATGGACAGGAAAGGAAGAGGCAACACTATAGGCAAGCGTCCGCCAAAAGCTGGAGGAATGGAGTTGAGGTACTGACCTTGAAGGGGGAGTGTTGTCGTCTCATCCGTCCGCGTTTCGGGTTCCTCGTTGCCCGTGCTACCCATGTCTCACCGTGATCTGGAAGGCAACGTTGAAAATCAGTGGAGATGCGTATCAAACCTGGTGTAATCTCAAAGCGAAACGTTTACAAGGGTAAGTGCTCAACCGTGACGCGATGTTCTAGGAGCCATCGTGCGGGTTATCAATCTGCACGCGCACGTCATTAATAAGTGTTTGTGGCTGTTTCCTGTATGTCTGTTTCCTGTATGTGTGTTTCCTGTATGTCTGTTTCCTAGTGTATCTGCCGGTTTCCCGTCCCACCATCCGACTGTCAGTTCCTGTGTCTGTTCGTCCATACATCTTCTACTCTGATATGTAAGAACGAAAGGAGAGGAAGAAAAAGGAGGAAGAAGAAGACGAAGAGAGAGAAAGGAAGAGGAGAGATGGAGAGAGAGAGAGAGAGAGAGAGAGACAGACAGACAGACAGACAGACAGACAGACAGACAGACAGACAGACAGACAGACAGACAGACAGACAGAGACAGAGAGTTGAGAAGGGAGAGAGAGAGACAGAGAGTTGGGGAGAGAGAGAGATATGGAGAGAGAGAGATATGGAGAGAGAGAGAGAGATATATACAGAGAAACAACAGAGAGAAAGATACAGAGACAGACATAAAGATAGAAAGAGAGAGCGAGAGAGCGAGCGAGACAGACAGACAGACAGACAGACAGACAGACAGACAGACAGACAGACATACAGACAGACAGACAGACAGACAGACACACAGACAGACACACAGACAGACACACAGACAGACACACAGGCAGACAGACAGACAGACAGACACACAGGCAGACAGACAGACAGACAGACAGACAGACACACAGACAGACACACAGACGGACGGACGGACGGACGGACAGACAGACAAACAGAGACACACAGACACACAGACACACAGATACACAGACACACAGACAGACAAACAGACAAAATGACAGACAGACAGACAGACAGACAGACAGATGTGGGCAGCAGACAGTCACAAAGGCAAGAAACGGAAACATAAAATACGGAGAGAAAAAAACCATTCACAACATTAAAAGAACATGTCTGTAGGGAAATATCAGGAAGACAGTTTTAAAAAACGACCGATTTTCTTCAAAGTACGCATAGGAAACTTGGCATGGAGCCATCAGGTTGCAGTGTTTGCCTCAGGACATCATGGCCACCTCGGGGAAGCCAGGCAACGGTGGAACCAGAATGGAATCAGGCTGAAAGACGAGGCCGCCAGTCTTGGGATCCAGTAGAACTTTGGACACCAGTTTGCGGAGAGACTCTCGAAAGGAACGGGCTGAGCAGTCGTCAATATGTCTTGACATCATTCAACAGCTGCGTGTGCGTGTCCACACTCCTGTGCGTGTCCACACTCCTGTGCATGCCAGCCTCCTCCCTGGCCTGTCCAGTTCCTCAAGTCTACACCAGGGCGCTATGAGAGGCTTCAAAATCCCAATTTAGATTTATGGATCCCAAAAGTAGCGCCTTTGACTTTTTACATTCAAACAGGTCCAGAAAAGTCACATCTTCTACGATAGAATCAATTGGAAAGAAAATATAGTGATCATTTTGAAGAATATTTCGAAAAATAAACTCATTATCATGGCCTCCAGAGATTGGTCTAAACACCTTTGAAAAGCAACAGCAGCCAAGTACATCACGGTGATATGATTTAAATATTGAAGACCTTTCCGTGAAGTTCGCTTCCTACGACACAACGGTAACGAAGTACTAGCAAAACACAAGCAGCAGCAGCGGCAGCACCAGCACCAGCAGTAGTAGTAGTAGTAGTAGCAGTAGTAGTAGTAATAGCAGCAGCAGTAGTAGTAGCAGCAGCAGCGGCAGCAGTAGTAGTAGTAATCGTGGTTGTGTTGGTGGTAATGGTGGTGGCAGCGGTGGTGGTGGTGATAATAGCAGTAGTATTAGTAAAAGTAGAAGAAGAATAAAAACGTAGTAGTAGTAGTAGTAGTAGAAGTAGTAGTAGTAGTAGTAGTAGTAGCAGCAGCAGCAGTAGTAGTAGTAGTAGTAGTAGTAGCAGTAGTAGCAGTAGCAGTAGTAGTAGTAGTAGTAGTAGTAGTAGTAGCAGTAGTAGTAGTAGCAGTAGTAGTAGTAGCAGTAGCAGTAGTAGCAGTAGTAGCAGTAGCAGTAGTAGTAGTAGTAGTAGTAGTAGTAGTAGTAGTAGTAGCAGCAGTAGTAGTAGTAGTAGTAGCAGTAGTAGTAGTAGTAGTAGTAGTAGTAGTAGTAGTAGTAGTAGTAGTAGTAGTAGTAGTAATAGTATTAGTAGTAGTAGTAGTAGTAGTAGTAGTAGTAGTAGTAGCAGTAGCAGTAGCAGTAGTAGTAGTAGTAGTAGTAGTAGTAGTAGTAGCAGTAGTAGTAGTAGCAGTAGTAGTAGTAGTAGCAGCAGCAGAAGTCGCTGTCTTCGTCGTCGTTGCAGCAGGATGATCAACCGCAGCGGCAGTAGCAGTAGCAAGAGGACCATGAGTAGGGCTGAAAGGAATGCGAGCTGAAGTAGCCAGAGCGGAAGAGAAGGAAGTAGCAGTAGCAAGTGGAGAAGAGGGAGACGGGGGTTCGATGAAGACGAGGACGACGACCAGAAAAAGGAGACACGGGAAGAGAAAAAGGAGACACGAGAAGAGAAAAAGGAGACAGGGAAGAGAAAAAGGAGACACGGGAAGAGAAAAAGGAGACACGGGAAGAGAAAAAGGAGACACGGGAAGAGAAAAAGGAGACACGAGAAGAGAAAAAGGAGACACGAGAAGAGAAAAAGGAGACACGAGAAGAGAAAAAGGAGACACGGGAAGAGAAAAAGGAGACACGAGAAGAGAAAAAGGAGACACGAGAAGAGAAAAAGGAGACACGGGAAGAGAAAAAGGAGACACGAGAAGAGAAAAAGGAGACACGAGAAGAGAAAAAGGAGACACGGGAAGAGAAAAAGGAGACACGGGAAGAGAAAAAGGAGACACGAGAAGAGAAAAAGGAGACACGAGAAGAGAAAAAGGAGACACGAGAAGAAAAAAACGAGACACGAGAAGAGAAAAAGGAGACACGGGAAGAGAAAAAGGAGACACGAGAAGAGAAAAAGGAGACACGAGAAGAGAAAAAGGAGACACGGGAAGAGAAAGAGAGGACAAAGAGCAAGGAGAGGCACAATGGGACATGGTTAGAAGGTCACCATCGCACTAGCGGTGTGCATGGAAGTTGAAAGGTCGCATTCTAAGTGGCCCTTTTCTCTGTGCACCCTTTGACCTTTCAACAGCGTCATCTATTTGCTGTTCCGTTTACAAGCCACGGCAATAAAACTCACTTTGACAAATCGGACGAAATAGCCAAATTGCCCACACCCACACTCAGCCTGTCTCTCTGTGTTTGACCACAAACACACCGCAGTAATGCTTTCTTTCAAGTGGATGCCGTTCCATCCAACTGTATCGACGAGACCGCAAATAAAAAGTGGCGCTTGACCCAATAAACGGAGCGTCAGTCATCAGCAGCCACCGTAAACTCAGAGGACGGCGTGCTCTGTGTCTTTGCAACCCACCACTGGTGTTTTGAAGCCCCGTCCCCTGTCACCCTGGACCAATCCACACAACTCGCTCACCTTTCATGGAGAGCGTGGTTTGGCGCAGAGCGGTTTGAGTATGTTTGGGCAATCAAGAGCAGCGCCAAGAGTGCGGAACGCACAAGACGCACCCCACCAGACACAGGAGTCAGAGTGCCCCCGTGGCTCTCTACAGGCACGCCACACTTCATCCTCGGACGCCGGAAGAGGGGGAAGGGAAGTGACGGTGGCATGAAGGATGGTTGTAAAGGCACGCAAGCCACAAGGTGACGAGGGAGCGAACTGCCTTCGTACCACAGACAGAGGTGGGTGTCTTGGAGGGTTAACTGCCACCAGCAGCAGCAGTAGTAGGAGCAGCACTTTCAACACCAGTCGTGGCGGCAGCAGCAGTAGTAGCAACAACATTAACAACAGCACAAAAAACGATCAAGATGGGGGCAGCTCAAAAAAGAGCAATGGAAACAGCAGAACCAGCGACATCAGAGGTATTTATGGTGGCGGCAATGGTGGTGCGGTGGTGGTGGTGGCGATGGAGGCGCTGGTAGTAGTTGTGGTGGTGGTAGCGGCGGTGGTGATGGTAGGGTTGTTGTTGGTGTGGCAATGGGTATTGGGATGGTGATAGTGGTAGTGGTGGTAGCGGTAGTGGTGGTAGCGGTAGTGGTGGTGGTGGAAGTGGTGGTAGCGGTAGTGGTGGTGATAAAAGTGGTGGTAGCGGTAGTGGTGGTGATAAAAGTGGTGGTAGCGGTAGTGGTGGTGGTGGTGGAAGTGGTGGTATCGGCAGTGGTGGTAGTGGAAGTGGTGGTGGTTGAAGTGGTGGTAGCGGTAGTGGTTGGGGTGGAGGTGGTGGTAGCGGTAGTGACGTTGGTGGAAATGGTGGTAGCGGCAGTGGTGGTGATAAAAGTGGTGGTAGCGGTAGTGGTGGTAGCGGTAGTGGTGGTGATGGAAGTGGTGGTAGCGGTAGTGGTGGTGATGGAAGTGGTGGTAGTGGTAGTGGTGATGATGGAAGTGGTGGTAGCGGTAGTGGTGGTGGTGGAAGTGGTGGTAGCGGTAGTGGTGGTGGTGGAAGTGATGGTAGCGGTAGTGATGGTGATGGAAGTGGTGGTAGAGGTTGTGGTGGTGGTGGAAGTGGCGGTAGCGGTAGTGATGGTGGTGGTGGAAGTGGTGGTATCGGCAGTGGTGGTAGTGGAAGTGGTGGTGGTTGAAGTGGTGGTAGCGGTAGTGGTTGGGGTGGAGGTGGTGGTAGCGGTAGTGGTGGTGGTGGAAGTGGTGGTAGAGGTAGTGGTGGTGGTGGAAGTGGCGGTAGAGGTAGTGGTGGTGGTGGAAGTGGCGGTAGCGGTAGTGGTGGTGGTGGAAGCGGTAGTGGTGGTGGTGGAGGTGGTGGTGTAATTGGTGGTAGCGGTGGAAATGTTGGCGACGAGATAAGCAGCGCTTTGATGTTGGCAGTGCTAATGTCAACTTCGGGTTTCTGGTTGCTGTTGTCATGGTAACGTGGCAAAGAGGAAGGGCTATGGCAGCAACCATGGTAACATCAGGAGAGGACGGATGAGCAGCCACACTCAAGCCATAAGGCGCGATGACACTAAGGTGACGTCAGCAATGACCAACGTCTTTCTAGAGCAGTGATGACGCATGATTTTTCCATTCCATGGCGAAGCACTGATGGAAAAGAGCAGCACAGCAATTTATCAGAATGAATCTCTCAGTCTCGGCAGATGTTTTTCGTGAGTAAGGAAATCATGGCTTGTGACTGAATTCGCTGCTGACCTTGCGTAGAGAGGCGTCCTTTCCAGCAGGCATCGCTACGACGACATCTTACACAGCTGTGCGGTCCCTAACAGGAACAGTCACGTAAGAACCCACTGCCACGATCACCCAGGGGCGGGAGACATCTCTGGACAAAAGTCAGTTTGCAACAGGAGGACCACCAGAGTAGCACGGGCCAACGTCAGCTCACTTCCACATAGTGTCTGTCAAGCACGCATGTTGTTCTCGGCACGCGAATCAATGGTTTTGTTGGAGTAGAGGAACACAATATCGGACTAAAGGCATAGGCAAGCAGTCTATCCCTAGAGCGGTACAGATGTGTGGTTGTGCCAATTCTAGAGAAAGCTTTTTCTCGTAGTAATTATGATTTTGTATGATACTCAGCATAAGGAAACGCGCACGCCGAGTTCCATCTTCCGCACTCTGCGCATCCAGTCTGGACACAAGGCTGTGCCACAGAGCAGGAGTGGATTCCACTCTGGAGACTCACAAGCGAAGAGGGTGCAGGGCGTTTGAAGACCTCCCCCGTCCAGCATGGTCGTCGTGCCTGAAGCGGCACTCACGGATAATGGCCGGGGGCAAAAGTAGCGGCGCCTTTCAAGTTAGTCGTGGCAGACTACGACCATTGTACACGGCGCCGAGGTACAAAGACAGATCCTCTGACTGACAGACAGACAGACAGACAGACAGACAGACAGACAGACAGACAGACAGACAGACAGACAGACAGACAGACAGACAGACAGACAGACAGACAGACAGACAGACAGACAGACAGACAGACAGACAAGCGGGCACACCGGCAGAGAGAGAGAGATTGATTGATTGATTGATTGATTGATTGTTTATTTTCGGCCGACGACCCACCATTGCAGGAGTATAAACATATGTACAAATTTAAAACATTTCCAAGAAACAAGAATTACACTAGGATATCACTATGTGATGAAAGGAAGCAAAATATCAATATTTGCCTGTACATAAAACTCTCTAAAAGGAGTAAAATATCTGTAGACAAGTGCAAAACTTTTCACAGATTTAGTTTTGTACCCGATCATTTAAATGTCCGATGACATTTCTTGCAGTTTCTGTGAACGTCGCTCAAATGCATAAAAAATGAACATGGAAATATCTCGAGTCATCTTCGGCTCCTTTCCACCCACAAACTGCCTTAAATTTGGACCATGTACATATCTGAAATGTCTTGCTAAATATTTTTGTCTAATGTCGTCATACACATGGCAAAAACATTAAAAGTGAGCTTCATTGGCAGAGAGAAAGAGAGAGAGAGAGAGAGAGAGAGAGAGAGAGACAGAGAGAGAGAGAGACAGAGAGAGAGAGAGAGAGAGAGAGAGAGAGAGAGAGAGAGACAGAGAGAGAGAGAGAGAGAGAGAGAGAGAGAGAGAGAGAGAGAGAGAGAGAGTAGGGCGTCCACCGGGAAAGAACGTATTTGGTCCCTGCTTTGAAACTATCAGTCCGTGTGTCTTATGCAGGGTTTCATTTCAGTGCTATGAACTGCGTCGCTGCATGTACAAATACAGAGAACACGGATCCCTCTTAAACATACACGTGCAACGATAGATATGCATAGCAAATTGAGGACATTAACTGACCGCGTGTTACGCATTGGCCACTAAAACTGACCGCGTGTTACACATTGACCACTAAAACTGACCGCGTGTTACGCATTGACCACTAAAACTGACCGCGTGTTGACCACTAAAACGTACCGCGTGTTACACATTGACCACTAAAACTGACCGCGTGTTACACATTGACCACTAAAACTGACCGCGTGTTACGCATTGACCACTAAAACTGACCGCGTGTTACGCATTGACCACTAAAACTGACCGCGTGTTACGCATTGACCACTTTCATTTGTAACCGGATCTGCCACAGGGTACACAAAGCTGCGAGGGCGAATGGCCAGAATATGCGAGTAAGGAGTCTGATCTCACTTTTGTTGAAATTGAATTTGAGCATTTTCTAGTCTCTGGGACCGTTTTTCTAGCGTCCCCGAATGTGCTGAAGATAATATCAGCCTACACATTTGATTTAATTCACAGTTGCAAAGAAGTGCTTGCCTTTCAGAGTGGTCTGCAAAGCACCCATTCTGCTTAGGTTGAATTGAAAATGTGAATCTTCCGTGCAGTCGTAAACTGGTGCATATTACGTAATTCTAAAATTGTCAGTCTTTTTGTGTGCTCTCCACCCACTGGCGTTTAATCCTACTGTAAAATGACTTCGCACAACATTTGACCCCCGTTTCTTCAGACTGTTTACACTCACTGCCTTTGTCAACTGCAACTACCGTTTTCTCAAAATGACTGATGTTCGGGTAGTCGATTTCAAATCAGCAATAATTTCATTCAGAATTGTTCGATTTCTACAATTCTCGCACCAACTAAAAACTCTAGTTTTGTTGTTTTTCGTGATATTAATAACAAAAATCTTCATAATTCGACTTCACGTATCTTTTGCTGAATCAGGTCACTTTTATTTCGGAGCGAGGCCGGAAGTTCCAGCATCTATTCTACTCACTTTTTCTCTCTTTACGAGCTGTTCAAATGAGTCACGTGCTGTCGTCATTGAAATCTCGCTGATCGAGAGTTGTACTTGGCAATGCCGAGGTCATTCTGTGAACCCGTCAGTAGTGACTGGCGCAGTTCGCAATGAATGCCTAATAGACTTGACCCTTCGCATTACAGCATTGTGCCAAAAACAGTTCACTCCGGATACTGTTTTTCCCCCCACTTTTTACAGAAATCATTCAGATGTCAAACGTGTTTCCATTTCAACACAAGTATTTTATTTTATATAATAGACGCTTGTGTATTGTCTCAACAAGCGCAGTTATGAGTTTTGTGCAAAATACTCTCAGAACTACTTTAACGGCGTTTGTCAGGGAGCAGGGGGCTATCTCACAAGCCTCTCGTGTGACCTATATTTGAATATTTTGAACGGAATCATTCCATCACGCGATATGAACTGTGCTAGAGACTGTTCCGCCGGCAGGCGAAGTCTCTAGTGAACTAGAATGTGCCGAGGTCTTTGTGACGGCGCCAACATTGAGGTCAGCAGGAGCTCGATCACAATCTATTCCTATTTGTAGCGACTTGGAGCGTCTCAGTTCATTATTCAACACTTCGTCTCTGATCACATTTCTTTTTGGAAAGCGAATCTTTGCATCTTAATCCTTAAGGTGAGAGGTGCCATGAATATTTCATGCCTCATTCAGGTTCATCCAATTCTCGCCTACGTGTCAAATAACCAGGGCTGCTTGCACACACGTGAAGCGAAACCAGCCATGTTTTCTAGAATTTGTTTGGAGATGGAACGCTTGTGAATGGAGACACACGAACGCTAGAAAGACGAAAGCCACGACAGTCAGTTCACTGTCTGGACTTGTGTGCAGTCAGTAACAATACATGTATGTGGAAGTAGTGAAATGGCAAGTGAAGCTCTAATAGCTCTCCGTCCAATGTGTGAGATACTTTTCTTGAGAAACAGAGAGTGAGAGAGAGAGAGAGAGACAGAAACAGAGACAGAGACACAGAGAGAGAGATAGAGAGAGAGAGACAGAGCAACAGAGAAACAGAGAGAGAGACAGAGAGAGAGAGAGAGAGAGAGAGAGAGAGAGAGAGGAATGACTGATGGGTAAGAAACAGATGCACAGAAAAACGGGTGCCAAGACACACGCACAACACACCGACAGAAAAGATCTATAGAAAGATGTCGCACTCAGGGTAGGGAGAACATAGAAGTAGGAGGAGAGAGCTTGCTATTGCGCGCGAATATGCACACCTACGCACAAACACACACACACACACGGACACACACATTCATACACATACATACACTCACAAACATACATGCACGTAAACACACACACACACACACACACACACTCACACACACACACACTCACACACACAAACATACAAATATACAAACAATACACGTACACTCACACACAAACAAACACACACAAACACACACACACACACACACACACACACACACACACACACACACACTTATTCACACACACACACACACAACACACACACACACACACACACACACACACACACACACACACACACTTATTTACACACACACACACACACACACACACACACGCACGCACGCACACACGCACGCACACACACACACACACACACACACACACACACACACACACACACTCCATCACAAACATAAAAACATTCACTTACGTTCACACACAAACACAAAAACAGACACATATACAAACACATATACACACTCACACAAATACACAAGCAAAGACACACACACACACAAACACACACACACACACAAACAGACACACATACAAACAAACACACACACACAAATACACAAACACAAACAAACGCACACACATAATTATATACACGACAAACACACACGTCTGCGCTAGCATTAAAAGGGACACATGACCAACGCGTGGGCAGGGTTGAAAAGAGGTTACAGCCAGTAGAGGCATGACAGAGAGTGCAAACTGGACTGTTCAGCTGTAGGATACCTCAAGCCAGATGGCGGCAGAGACTGACGCATTTTGAGCGACATATGGACTCCACCGGGGCCGACGTACAAGTATTTCTCCCTCCATGTTCTTCTCTTCTGTTGAGACCGGGACTTCATGTTCTTCTCTTCTGTTGAGACCGGGACTTCAAGTTCTTCTCTTCTTTTGAGACCGGGACTTCATGTTCTTCTCTTGTTTTGAGACCGGGACTTCATGTTCTTCTCTTCTGTTGAGACCGGGACTTCAAGTTCTTCTCTTCTTTTGAGACCGGGACTTCATGTTCTTCTCTTCTTTTGAGACAGAGACTTCATGTTCTTCTCTTCTTTTGAGACCGGGACTTCATGTTCTTCTCTTCTTTTGAGACAGAGACTTTATGTTCTTCTCTTCTGTTGAGACCGGGACTTCATGTTCTTCTCTTCCGTTGAGACCGGGACTTTATGTTCTTCTCTTCTGTTGAGACCGGGACTTCATGTTCTTCTCTTCTGTTGAGACCGGGACTTCATGTTCTTCTCTTCTGTTGAGACCAGGACTTCATGTTCTTCTCTTCTGTTGAGACCGGGACTTCATGTTCTTCTCTTCTGTTGAGACCGGGACTTCATGTTCTTCTCTTCTGTTGAGACTGAGTCGGACACCTGTTCTGAGTCTGCACTCCTCCAACGTGCCTAACGTCTACACACACGGAGGTATGTTTTCCTCAACAGCGTGGAACACACGCGCCTACGCTCTGTGTTCAGGCAGCTGCAAATCTCATCACCCCTGTAGTTGTCCATAACAAGCAACAAGCACGCGTCAGTTTTACCACACCTTCGTGCTGGGCGCAAGAAGTGGCAAGGAAAACATCACGAGAAACAGCAGAAGGGGCAAAAAGAAAGCAGAAACTTCAGCTTCTGAAAGCTACAGGCACTCAGCATTAATTGCGGTTTCCCTCTTTTCTGGATGTTTTAAAACTGCAGCCTTACTCCTCCGTCACTTGGACACGCTGTCGTTCCAACACCACTTCAATTCCTCGGAAAGATGCAGTCAGGCTGGTATATATTTGAGACAGATGGAAGGGAAGGGAAATTCATGTAAACACTTCTTGCTTTTGCTTTTGGCACGTCGTAGACGTTGAACCAAAGCTAACGCAGTCACACATAGGGGTAGGTGCATCGTAGATGTTCACTAAATATAATCACTCACGCCCAGACATAATTACAGGTACAAATAGATTTACGACGCTGGGTTGCAGCAAGATTGGCATTGTCAATATAGTTAGATAAACCCACAATGTTCCCGTCCCAGGGATAGCACTACGGCACTGCGCCTCGCACATCGTCCAATGTTCCCGTCCCAGGGACAGCACTACGGCACTGCGCCTCGCACATCGTCCAATGTTCCCGTCCCAGGGTTAGCACTACGGCACTGCGCCTCGCACATCGTCCAATGTTCCCGTCCCAGGGTTAGCACTACGGCACTGCGCCTCGCACATCGTCCAATGTTCCCGTCCCAGGGTTAGCACTACGGCACTGCGCCTCGCACATCGTCCAATGTTCCCGTCCCAGGGTTAGCACTACGGCACTGCGCCTCGCACATCGTCCAATGTTCCCGTCCCAGGGTTAGCACTACGGCACTGCGCCTCGCACATCGTCCAACCCCAAAGCATGCTCGCCTGTATCAGTCGGACTGGGACGGAAACGCCGGTTGTTCACAGTCGATTTCTGTTTCAGCCCTCACGGGAGCCCCGCTTTGTCTCAGATCTAGATTTTGGGGGTACAAAGCCGTAGGTTCTTCCCAAAAGCTTCATTATAAATTATTTTCTGAGCGGTATTGCTTGACAATTCTGCAAAAATGTTGTCCTGGTTGCATTGGTACCGAAATAATTACATCGTCAATGTTTTGTCTCACAGTTATTTGATTTTTACTTTAAGTTTTTAAAGGAAATATAAGGGCTTTGCTTCGACTTTGCTGTGCATAGAGTAATAATCAGTGTCTTTCATCGGAATTTTAAATATCGTATTAGTCTTTCCAAAAGAGATCTGTGTGGTACGCTGACCAAGCTAGAGAAAACACGGAGAGTGTTTTGCAAAACCAACACGTCTCAGCAAATACATTCTGCAAACACAATCTGTCACAATGCATGAGAGATACAATGTACCTAAAATACACTCTTTTTCCTCTATGAACCGCTACGTTTCCAAGAAAGCTGCAACACACACCGGAGCATTTGCAAAGACGCAAAAATACAGAGCTAACAACATTGCTACTCTACTCTGGAAATCGTAGAGAGTATAAGTACTGCACACACACACACACACACACACGCACGCACGCACGCACGCACGCACACACACATTTACACATACACACACAGGCACGCACACACACACGCATACACACACACGCACGCACGCACGCACGCACACACACACGTGGATACACACACACACACACACACATACACACACACACACACACACACACACACACACACACACACACACACACACACACACACCACTCCAGCATTAACGAAACACAATAAAACATGGATTGTTCTCGCCACGCTATAAAACGCGGTCGAATGACTGGCAGCTGTGACGAGGGATTGGAGAACAAGGGAGAGCCTGTCTGTCTTTGTCCATCGCCAGCAGCCGTCAATTCATGATACAGCGAGAGACGGTGCGCGAACACAAACCCGTGCGCGAACACAATCCCGAAGACAAAAAGGCACTCGGCTGGGTTTGCAGCTAAACGAACGGAACCAGAACGATCACAGCAAACCCTGACCCGTGACTGGTGGTGTGGACTCTGTTGACACGAGACTCGTAAGCATTGATTGACACACACCTCGGCGTGAGCTGCGCCCACTACCAGGTCCACCACTCTGTACAAGCAACACCCCGCTGCCCTAATGCCGGCCGTCCTCTCGCCAAAGGCGTGGCAAAGCGGAGAGAAACGGGCAGACAGCGAGGTGGAAATAAGGGGCGACACAGAAATGGTGATTACACCGAGTCGGGACGAGAAGTGTACGGCGCGTCGTAACTCAGAGATGGGCGTTGAGCCGCTACGCAAGACCACAGCTGTTACTACAAGCCTATTTGCATGTACGAGCTTGTTTGCCATCGCAATCAGCAGAGTGCAATGTGTGACCGAGACAGTGACACACATCGAACTAACTCTCAGAGATTTACAAACAATGCACCCAGTCACACACACTCACAATAGTTTGCATTGATGTAGATGACAAATAGCTTTCATGACAGTATATAACGACTTCAGAGAGACTTATTTAAGTGCAGGAAACATCACAGCAAATGCGTGCGACCCAGATCCCTCCAAGACAATGTGGAGTGAGCCCAACAACAATCGAGCAGTTCAGACCGTCTGTGTTTCATTGCAGTAGGATCAAAACTCATAGTAGTTCGCTCACCCCTCACATCTCCAGTTTTCCTTTCTTTGCCACTTTCAGCTTCCACTTGCAACTTTCTGCCTTAAAGTTTAACTACCGTCCCTCCTTCAGCGTTTCACTCACACGTCCAGCCGATCCATTTCCTCCCTCTGGACTGATCATGAAACTGTTCCAGTGAGACTGCTGGGATGCAGACCTCGCTAAGTGAGCAGTAGCGACAGGTAGTGCTTGTGAAGTACGGATACAAAGAGCCAGAGTGAATTTTTGTTTCGATATTGAGTCACCCTAAGCGAAATGCCACGAAGTCTTGGGCTCATCACTGCCCGATTTCATTCTTCCGCGCTTCATGAGTCCAAGATCTGCAGACAAGGAGGAGGTGACTCGTGTGCTCTGTACTTACTGCGCACCCGAAGCAGTTGAAACCCCGATCTGGAATCCAGCATGAGGTCGACCTTGTTCTCACAGGACTCCGTCAGTTTTCCCCCAGCACAGCCTGGACTTCTCCAATCACTCACGCCCAGTGTTGTGACAACTACATTTCTGACCACAGGGCCGGCTTGTCCTGCATCCCCATCCAGCCTTTTTCTCTCTCTCCCCCAGTCCTGCCTCCAACCTCTCGACGCTATCTCCCCACCCCCTCTCCCCAGGACACGACTCATTTTGACCACCTTCCCGCTGTCTCCACTGCGAGAGCGAAACCCACCAGAGACTCTTTGTGAGATCTCGCCACAGCACCACTAGATGCTCTTGATCCACCGGTCACCTCATTCAGGACAACAATGGGACGTCCACGCGTTTGGGACACAGAGGGTGTTTTAGTCCGCTTCAAGAGAGAGAGACCTCTCCAGCACTGTCCTGGTCAACTTCCGGCCGTCACGCCCTGTGGCCAGTACTATCGTGACATGCCATTGGTCATGGAGAGCTTAGCTTTAATACCTTTACACTTATATAAAATGACACATTTACGGGGCATAAGTCCCCGATTTTTTTTAAATATCTGACCACTGCGATTATTTGAGACCAAGTCTCCTCGCTCGTCGAGATTTCATCACCATACCTTACCCACTTCACCTCACTACATTCCGCACGGCTCATGTGTACACCCTGTTGTTCTTTGAGTTCCTCTTTTGTCTTCAGCTTGTATTGGTTTCCCAGTTCCACTCAACACCGCAGTGCGCACCCTCTCCGCGGCTCCGGGCTGGCTTTTTGTTTACGTTTGCATGACTGGAACTGTCTGCGCATTGTTCGACAGCCTGCATGCATGCAGACTCGCGTGCGAAAACGCTCACGTGCATGTGTGTGTGTGTGTGTGTGTGTGTGTGTGTGTGTGTGTGTCCGTCATTCTGTGTGTTTCTGCCTATCTGTCACTTTGTCTGACTTAACTGTATATCTGCCTGTCTTTGTGCCCGTCTTTCACGATTGACGATTCTGTCTTGTCTGTCATGGTGTCTGTGTGTCGTTCTGTCTGTCTGTCTGTCTGTCCGTCCGTCCGTCTGTCTGTCTGTTTGTCAGTCTGTCATTCTCTCTGTATCTGCCTGCCTGTCTGTCCGGCCGTCTCCCTCGCCCTATCTCTCTGTCTCTCTCTCTCTCTCTGTCTCTGTCTCTCTCTTTCTGTCTCTCTTTCTCTCTCTCTCTCTCTCTCTCCCTCTTTCTCTCTCTCTCTCTCTCCCTCTTTCTCTCTCTCTCTCTTTCTCTCTCTCTCTCTCTCTCTCTCTCTCTCTCTCTCTCTCCCTCTCTGCCCACGTCCTGGGCGGGGGCCAGCGACAAACGAAGCACTTCAGGGCGAGGAGTGTCCACGCCTGCAGCCACAATGGCGGGCGTCGGAACGAGGCTGAGAGCGGGCGGAGTCTGTCCGCTAATTGCTGCTTCTCATGAATTAATAGGCCTTCTGTCCAACCTGGATTCTGCCAAGAACGGGGGCACACACGATCGAAGCTTGTGCGCCTCTCCCCAGCATGTCCCATCTCATGACGACACCACTCACTTTGTCTGAGCGCATTGTACGCAGTTTACGACAAACACAAACGTTGAAGGACTGGGATGGACAGCACGTGTCCTCGTCCTGGAACTCAGGTGCTTCTAGTGAAAGGACGTCACGGGATGACGCAACGTGCCTGCACTGTCTATGGGGGAGACGCCCGCTGCTGGTTTAAGGGTGGCGTCGATACAGAATGCATGTATCGCTATGGGCACATGATGGGGACATGACCTCCAGGCCTGGCACGGGCACTCAGTACAGGTTACACTCAGGTTAATGATGAACTGTGCCACAAGACATGGAGATGGTAACACTGAGGTTAATAAGGAACTGTCCCACGCGGCATGGAGATGGTAATACTGTGGTTAATAATTAACTGTCTCGCAAGACATAGAGATGGTAAGACAGAGGTTAATAATGAACTGTTCCAAGCAGCATGGAGATGGTAACACTGTGGTCAAAGAGGAGATGTTTCACAAAACATGGAGATGGTAACACTGAGGTTAATAATGAACTAATCCACACAGCAAGGAGGTAACACTGTGGTCAATGAGGAGCTGTTTCACAAGACATGGAGATGGTAACACTGAGGTTAATAACGAACTGTTCCACAAGACATGGAGATGGTAACACTGAGATTAATGAGGAACTCTTCCACGCGCATGAAGATGGTAACACTGAGGTTAATGAGGAATTGTCCCACGCTGCATGAAGATGGTAACACTGAGATTAATGAGGAACTGTTCCACGTGGCATGGAGGTAACACTGAGGTTAATGAGGAACTGTTCTACGTGGCATGGAGATGGTAACACTGAGATTAATGAGGAACTGTTCCACGTGGCATGGAGATGGCAACACTGAGGTTAATAATGAACTGTCCCACGTGGCATGAAGATGGTAACACTGAGGTTAATGAGGGGTTGGTCGACATGGAGGTGGTAACACGGTGTTACTGAAGAGGTATTCCCCCAAACACCAAAACGAAAGGAGGGGAATCATTGCTAATGTTTGAGGCGCGATCAGTTTCCCACTACTTCAGTGACGTTTTCAAGATCTGTGAGGGGGATCCATGAAATGAACTCTGGCAAACTGATTTACATTACAATGTCCCAAAATACATCGATACGTTGCAGAGTTGGAGCGGCATAAACCAGTTTTCCCTCTAGATAGGGGAGGGGAAAAACGTCTCATCTCTACTGCGTTCCAAAATTAACTATGAGATTCACAGAAAACATTTCAAATCACGTAGTCGAGAAATTGATTTTCTTTTCGTAATCAGATAGATACGTTGGAAGGGAAGGGAAGTTCCTGTTAATACTTTTTTGTTTTTAGTTTTGACACGTTGTAGACGTTGGACCAAAGCTAACGCAATCATACAAAGAGGTATGACTGCGTTAGCTTTGGTTCAACGTCTACGACGTGCCAAAGCTAAAAACAAAAAAAGTATTAACAGGAACTTCCCTTCCCTTCCAACGTATCTACAATGTATACCAGTTCCTGGCAGCCCACCCCCCAGTGCTCTTCCTCTTGCATGAGTACACGGTCAGCCCCTCAGCCTCTACTCGCTTGTTGAAACCATGTCTTTAGACAGGCGGAGATGGGCGAGCATGCTTTGGGGTTGGACGATGTGCGAGGCGCAGTGCCGTGGTTCTATCCCTGGGACGGGAAGAATCTGGGTTTATTAAAACGTAATCAGATACGTATTGTCGATGCAACTATTGAGAAGTCACCACGTCCCCAAAGAAACAGACACTCGCAGCAAAAACCTTGTGCAAAATTCACTTTTAGAGCATGCGTTCAGCCACCCTTACTATCAAGTAGACATCGGTACATGTGCGCTGAAATGCAGCATGGATGACAGGGGTACTCGTGGATGTTTTTTTTAGCCGTAGATGTTTGTATAAATGTGTCTTTAATTGCTAATCGGACGGCCTTTACAAAGATGTACACCTCGACCGTTTCCTTCTGCGAATTCTGTGACTTCTCCTGTCAACCCATTTTCCCATGTTGCACCACATGCATTGTGACTTTTCCATACATAAGTCGCCACCGCTCATGACTCTTATCAACAGAACCCATAGCTGCAGAGTCTCCATAGCCTTACCCTGCGTTCCGTGGCATTCTGCTTCATCTTTGCTACGATGTAGCAGGCTCAGGAGTTTCGATTGGTCGGTTTCTTTAATTACTTAAAAAGAACGTTACCATATATCCATCTTGATCGAATAGGCAACTTTATTAAAGCATTAGAGTCGAAAATTCATTAATAACAAAAGGGAGATAACCATCACCAGTCATAAAGGAAGGTCAAGGGAATCCCAAAATGTGTATCGTCTGCTATTTCGTTACACACATGGGTATAAATGCCGACGTTTACTACAGATATCAAACCAAGACATACAATCCCTTCTGCCACGGTGATGAGAGCACGAAAACATTCATTTCTTCGAAATTTGACAGCAATCGGCACGTTTGCCACTTCCGTGGTATGTAAACCCCATGCTTTGAAGCATGTTTTCCGTGCAAGTGTGTAGAGTGACTTCCAAGTAGTTCTGTTTAGTATGAGCCAATCAAATGCGGCTACGGGTTCTGTAGTTTCATCGTTGCTAGGCACAGCAAGTGGCGCACTCTAGTGTGAAGCAGTTAGAGCGCCTTCTGAGATGCTCTAGCTGCTGCGCGACCTTGACAGGAAGTTGACCTCTGCCACTGGGTGAAACGTCACCAAAGATTGTGTATGAATGATTTTTTACCCTAATGCTTCTATTAAGTCGTTTTTTTTTATCAAGAGGGATATATTTGAGTGTTAGATAATTTTGGGGATTCGTGTATTCAAAGAGGGCCTCCAAAACCCTATACTTTTAATGATAATGGGCTTTTAAAGTTATGAAATAACACCAACCAATCAAAACTCTTGAGGCTGCTACCAAAGATTATAGGTTACACAAAGATAGTTTATGCCGAGCTTTTGCTCTTTGAAGTTACAAGCAGCTAAAATTGCAGCGTTCCAAGCGGCCAGCACTATGGGAGATGCCTATAGTCCGTTTCAACATTGCACATTTAAAATGGTGGACATAGTCTCGCTTCGCGCAGAAAAAGCTGAATTTGGGGACACTAGAAACCCCATCCAAAGAAAATGTAAACCATGAACAGCATTAATTTATCAAAGCTGTATGTTGAATGCATCAAAAGGTATTGAAAGCTCCTACTTTTTAACAATCGAAATGCAGGTCACTCGCAGAACCACGTGTGCACGGGTCGACGTGATTGCAACGTTTGGTGACCCTGTTCTCTCTGTGTTAAAAATTATTATTCTTCAAATCGGTCAAATAGTGACGTCACTCGTTCTTCAACCTTGGTAGTTGATGACGTTATCGGAAATTTTAGAATTAGGTCCATCGCACATCTGTTGCTAGGCCATTTTTGTGGGAAGTCTCCACTAAATCCTATAATCATGTGACTAAATACAGTGCAATGTTGAAACGGACTATAGGCATTTCCTTCGGTGCTGTCCGCTTGGGGCGCAACGTGTCTCGACCCTCACGAGAATGAGCTAATGAACTATCTTTGTGTAACCTATAATCTTTGCTGCTACATCGTAGAAGAGATGAAGCAGAGTGCCACGGAACGCAGGGTTACTCTAGTGGCACCGCCCTAGGTGGCCCCAGCCAGCTGCTCGTTGCTGACCACCTGTTCCTGGCTTCTTCTCGCAGCTGGCGCTCTACTGCGCCACTCGTGGAAACAAGCGTACGCATTAACGGTCACGGAGGCACGCTGTCGTGCCTGGTCCAGTGGAAAGCTGGAGACAAGCTACCGCGTGCCACAGATGGTCAGTAATGCATCATGACCCTTGGGGCATTTCCGTCGGGCTTCTGTATTGCTATTTATCTCCCCTGAGGAGACAGCCGCAAGGAGGGCATGAAAGACCACAGCCAAGCACTGATTGTCTCCTCTCCCAGGCTTCCCTGAGCTGCAGCCGACGTAATGGAGAGGTGAGCTTTCATGCCTTACTTTCCCGCACCAGGTGGCGCGACTGCAATGGACACCGAAAGTGTCATACCGACATCCCCCTCCTGCAGTCTCGCCATGGCGTCTAATGCACCGGAAGTGGCCTCGCTGCGCAGGACTTACCCAGAATCCCCTACTGGAGCCCGATGCAGGCTGAGACAGACCCCTGACAGACCGCGTGAGAGGAGTACGTCTTCCTATGAAGGTGCGTGAGTACGGTCTATCTGCTGCCATCTATGATCCATTACCTTCGTAGTTGGGGTGTGGCTACATGCGGCTCTTCTCCAGGGAGGCAGGTCAAGAATGTCTCCTGAGCCATAACGCTTTCCTCCTGCTTGAAATCCATACAGGACTATAATACATCCTAATTTTTTTAAGGGATTGTTTCCAGTTTTATTGAAATAAAGTTACTTGCGTTTTTCTTTCAAGTGCCTCAAGTTTTTGGCGACTTTTTGATATCATCACTCCTGCTCAAGATAGGACATTTGTGCAATCCTGCACATCCATGAAAGCTTCAAGGCTTTCGTAAATTTGTATATTTTCAGCTCTAGACCACCAGTCTCATAGGCGTTGGTTATGACGTCATTGCACAAAAAACTCTTGTTGCGCAGAACTGTTTTGCTGCATGTTATTTGTCTGTCATCATCAAATAGATAAACACTTTAAGTTTTTTGTCTTGAAAATATGGGTTGTTGAAGTAGTTTATATAGTTTTATAGTGACAGCCTTCACACAACAAATCTTTTTTTATATTTAGATTATAATTGGTGTAGTATCGTTTTCATTGCATGCTGAATAGTTCTAGAAGTAGTCGGCGGCAGGTTTTGCACATCACAGAGTGATAACTTCTTAAAAGACACTGCGATAAACGATTTGTCTCATTTCGTTGAAAACCTTGTGCTCTGATTCAAACGTTGCATGTTTTATCTTTTTAAATATACCTTAGCTTATTCACGGCAAATGTTAATATCTTTGAAACAATGACTATTTTTCTGATTGTTCACCGACGGACATGATCCAATGTCTTGTCATCAATCCATTGAAACTTACAGTGCATTCGATTTCCTGCAAGCAACTGTACGATAAAGACTGGAATTCGTCGCTGCATTGTATGTGCCTCAAAGGATCCAGTTTCGAACTGATGCTGGAACTGCTAAATACAAACCAAACGCGGTCGAAGTTTCAGAGTTGAAATAGCTACGGCATTCGCTTACGGGAACGTGTTACTACAAAAGCTCAGGTTTTTACCGAGCCAGTAAGGCATTGTTCACTAAACAAACACAACGAACAATCCTGGGGCCATTTGCAAACCTACGAGACAAAACGTCCGCACGCTAATTTTACGGTGCCGTTCGATCCACGCAGCTGCAATCAAACGGTCCCCGCCGCGAGAGACTGACGGCCACTTTTCACGTCTGTGACTCCAGTCCTTGCTGGCCACGGACCATCAGCAATCTGGACGATACCAGATCGAAGCCTGAAAGCGACACAAAGACTGCGTGCAGATCGATGCGTGCGATTGCAGCGCCGTGCCTCGTTCCCGCATGAGACGCAGGGTGAGACCCTGTTCCTGCGAGGAACTCTGGGACCGAGGCACGCCCACGCAGTTTTATTCCCAGCCAGTCTTTCTGGGGCATCGCGCCCTTGCGTCTTTGTAGGCAAGAGATGAAATTTCCACAATTAAAACTCTTTCAATGAGTGTACTCAAGCATGAAAGCAAAAGGTGGGAGGAACTTCTCTCCAGTTACCCACTGCTTGAGCAGAACTCAAGGCCGGGGCCGCTCGATGCCCCTCAGCAGCTGGCGCCCCTTTGTGCCGGGTCTTGGGGGCCTACTCCCACTGCTCATGCAAAGGCAGCCCACGGCACTTCTTCACATTCCGCCGCGCCAGTGTGCTGTGGTGCAGCTTGTGCAGCTGACGTTTGTGGGTCGTTGACGCCTTGAGCGTGCATGCAGCGTACGTAGCGTCACTCGTGGCTCTTGTTGGGCGCTTTGTGCCGCACCATGCAGAGCCAGCTTGGGATAATCGTAGCTTTCGCGGTCGTCGTATGTTCATGTACACGTCGCGCCAAAGCTTGGGAAAGGAGACTGATGACCTGCGACTGCGCGGTGCAGGGGGGTGCGACTGAAGGTGTGTAGGCACCGCGCGCATCTCCAGAAATCCCTGTCCGAAGATCATCACGCCGTCGCATGGTGGTCCGTCCATTTCGACCACGGCGTCAGGGGCGCCAAATATGGGAGCGCAACTGACACTCAGATGCGCAGCCCGTGGCAATCAGAGCAGACGACGGCGGCGTCCACATTAATGGCCGCTGCCATGCGCCATTTTCGTTGATGTTTGGAACGGTCGACTCCATATCTGTTAAAAGGAATAATGCTAAGTTATTTCCAGAGGCAGATTAGCAATGTAAATATGGTTAGACTTCACATCTTATTTGATATACTTTTTTTTTCTTTTTTTTGGGGGGGGTCTCTCTGTTTTAATAGAAAAATATAACTTTGTGTGAGAGGCCACATTGTGAGCTCGCTTTCGGCATTGAACGGGAGGAGAGGGTCACATGATGTTCAAAGTGTGACGTAGTACGTTCATAGTGAGACGTGGTGCGTTCATAGTGTGGCGTAGTGCGTTCATTGTCTGACATAGTGCGTTCAAAGTGTGATGTAGTACGAGCATAGTGTGACGTAGTGCGTTCATTGTGTGACGTAGTGGGTTCAAAGTGTGACGTAGTGCGTTCATAGTGTGACGTAGTGCGTTCAAAGTGTGACGTAGTGCGTTCGAAGTGTGACGTAGTACGTTCAAAGTGTGACGTAGTGCGTTCATAGTGTGATGTAGTACGTTCATAGTGTGACATAGTGCGTTTATAGTGTGACGTAGTGCGTTCAAAGTATGACGTAGTGCGTTCATAGTGTGACGTAGTGCGTTCATAATGAGGCGTAGTGCATTCATAGTGTGTCGTAGTACGTTCAAAGTGTGACGTAGTGCGTTCATAGTGTGACGTAGTGCGTTCATAGTGTGACGCAGTGTTTTCATAGTGTGATGTAGTACGTTCATAATGTGACGTAGCGCGTTCAAGGTGTGACGTAGTGCGTTCATAGTGTGACGTAGTACGTTCAAGGTGTAACGTAGTGCGTTCAAAGTGTGACGTAGTGCCTTCATAGTGTGACGTAGTGCGTTCATAGTGTGGCGTAGTGCGTTCATAGTGTGACGTAGTACGTTCATAGTGTGACGTAGTGCGTTCAAAGTGTGACGTAGTGCGTTCATAGTGTGATGAAGTGCGCTCAAAGTGGGACATAGTACGCAAGCATCTCGGTGTCAATTGATCGGAAAGTGTTTAATATACCTGGAATTTTGCAGTAGTCGACCACTACAACCCCAACCTTCTTTGTGGGCGGTTTGCGTGTGTGTGTGTGTGTGTGTGTGTGTGTGTGTGTGTGTGTGTGTGTGTGTGTGTGTGTGTGTGTGTGTGTGTGTGACTCTCCATCGCTAAATGAGTCGGTTGCGCAGTCGAGTCATTTTGCGCAAACCGCCCACAAAGAAGGTTGGGGTTGTAGTGGTCGACTTCGATATTTTGTTGTTTGTTGTTGTTGTGTGTTTGTTTTGTTGTTTGTTGTTGTTGTGTGTTTGTTTTGTTGTTTGTTTGTTGTTGTTTTTTTGTTTGTTGTTGTTTTTTTTTTTGGGGGGGGTTGCTTCTCTAGTCCCTTCTTCATTGTGTGAGTAAGTTTCGTGTTTGAAATCAACATGTAAGAGTATGCTTGATGATTTTTTTGGTTGTGGTTGTAAATCATTTACAAGAAAACGTCCGCATCGTCAACATCAAGCATTTCTCGAAGTTTCGTAGCCACTACTGCAACAGATCGACGGGGGAATACCCTAGGCTGCCAACCAAAGCCAAAAACCACTGCTTCATCTCTGTGGCAAATTGCACGAGTCTAGAATAAGGGTTGCTAGGGGAAAAGGGGGAAACTGTATGTAAACTTAAAACGCGTTTTTCTGAAAAAGCGTATTTTTAGGGTGTCGATCCTCAAAGGCATGTGAAATCGTGTAGGGTAGTCGTATGTTCATGATTATTGCACCATTGAGAAGCTTGTTTTGTGCTCTTTTTGAAAACATACAGATATTAAAATGTTCAAAATGCAACGAGTGACTCATTTTGTGATGAAGGGTCACATATGTGTGTGTGTGTGTGTGTGTGTGTGTGTGTGTGTGTGTGTGTGTGTGTGTGTGTGTGAAGAGCCCCTAACTATGTACTTTTCCTGTAACTCCAGGGACTGCGGTCTGTGAGCAGGTTCAGGGCTGCTAGAAAGCAGTCTTAGCGACGCTTGAGGAGTTCTGTAGTCTTTCTTTCCCACCGGCGTGCCCTGGATTGAACTTTTGTTTTGGCAGACTTCTGCCTTCCATTCTCATTAGATGGCCTAACCAACGACACTGGTGTTTCAAGATGAGCATTTCAGTTTCCGACAATCCTGGCCTTCTCAAGATGACAATATTTGTTCCTTCGCACCGAGTATATAAATGTAGCGTCTGAATGTAGCGTCTCAATGTAGCCTCTGAATGTAGCGTCTGAATAGAGCGTCTGAATGGAGCGTCTGAATGTAGCGTCTGAATGTAGCGTCTGAATTAAGCGTCTGAATGCAGCGTCTGAATGTAGCGTCTGAATGTAGCGTCTGGATGTAGCGTCTGAATAGAGCGTCTGAATGTAGCGTCTGAATGTAGCGTCTGAATGTAGCGTCTGAATGTAGCGTCTGGATGTAGCGTCTGAATAGAGCGTCTGAATGTAGCGTCTGAATGTAGCGTCTGAATGGAGCGTCTGAATGTAGCGTCTGAATGTAGCGTCTGAATGGAGCGTCTGAATGTAGCGTCTGAATGTAGCGTCTGAATGGAGCGTCTGAATGTAGCGTCTGAATGGAGCGTCTGAATGTAGCATCTAGATTGGAGCGTCTGAATGTAGCGTCTGAATGGAGCGTCTGAATGTAGCGTCTGAATGTAGCGTCTGAATGTAGCGTCTGAATGTAGCGTCTGAATGGAGCGTCTGAATGGAGCGTCTGAATGTAGCGTCTGAATGGAGCGTCTGAATGTAGCGTCTGAATGGAGCGTCTGAATGGAGCGTCTGAATGGAGCGTCTGAATGGAGCGTCTGAATGGAGCGTCTGAATGGAGCGTCTGAATGTAGCGTCTGAATGCAGCGTCTGAATGGAGCGTCTGAATGTAGCGTCTGAATGTAGCGTCTGAATGGAGCGTCTGAATGGAGCGTCTGAATGGAGCGTCTGAATGTAGCGTCTGAATGCAGCGTCTGAATGGAGCGTCTGAATGTAGCGTCTGAATGGAGCGTCTGAATGTAGCGTCTGAATGTAGCGTCTTAATGGAGCGTCTGAATGTAGCATCTTAATGCAGCGTCTGAATGTAGCGTCTGAATGGAGCGTCTGAATGGAGCGTCTGAATGGAGCGTCTGAATGTAGCGTCTGAATGTAGCGTCTGAATGGAGCGTCTGAATGGAGCGTCTGAATGGAGCGTCTGAATGTAGCGTCTGAATGGAGCGTCTGAATGTAGCGTCTGGATGTAGCGTCTGGATGTAGCGTCTGAATGGAGCGTCTGAATGGAGCGTCTGAATGTAGCGTCTGAATGTAGCGTCTGGATGTAGCGTCTGCATGGAGCGTCTGAATGCAGCGTCGGAATGCAGCGTCTGATTGGAGCGTCTGAATGTAGCGTCTGAATGTAGCGTCTGAATGGAGCGTCTGAATGTAGCGTCTGAATGGAGCGTCTGAATGTAGCATCTAGATTGGAGCGTCTGAATGTAGCGTCTGAATGGAGCGTCTGAATGTAGCGTCTGAATGTAGCGTCTGAATGTAGCGTCTGAATGTAGCGTCTGAATGGAGCGTCTGAATGGAGCGTCTGAATGTAGCGTCTGAATGGAGCGTCTGAATGTAGCGTCTGAATGGAGCGTCTGAATGGAGCGTCTGAATGGAGCGTCTGAATGGAGCGTCTGAATGGAGCGTCTGAATGGAGCGTCTGAATGTAGCGTCTGAATGCAGCGTCTGAATGGAGCGTCTGAATGTAGCGTCTGAATGTAGCGTCTGAATGGAGCGTCTGAATGGAGCGTCTGAATGGAGCGTCTGAATGTAGCGTCTGAATGCAGCGCCTGAATGGAGCTTCTGAATGTAGCGTCTGAATGTAGCGTCTGAATGGAGCGTCTGAATGTAGCGTCTGGATGTAGCGTCTGAATGTAGCGTCTGAATGTAGCGTCAGAATGTAGCGTCTGGATGTAGCGTCTGGATGTAGCGTCTGGATGTAGCGTCTGAATGTAGCGTCTGGATGTAGCGTCTGAATGTAGCGTCTGAATGGAGCGTCTGAATGCAGCGTCTGAATGTAGCGTCTGAATGTAGCGTCTGAATGTAGCGTCTGAATGTAGCGTCTGAATGTAGCGTCTGAATGGAGCGTCTGAATGTAGCGTCTGAATGGAGCGTCTGAATGGAGCGTCTGAATGTAGCGTCTGAATGGAGCGTCTGAATGTAGCGTCTGAATACAGCGTCTGAATGGAGCGTCTGAATGGAGCGTCTGAATGTAGCGTCTGAATGCAGCGTCTGAATAGAGCGTCTGAATGTAGCGCCTGAATGTAGCGTCTGGATGGAGCGTCTGCACGACCATTGTGAGGCATTCTTCAAAAGCCACAGAGGGGGCGGGGCGATGGTGTTCTCCTTATGGTTGATTTGTGTAGACGTGGCAAACACATATATCGAAAAGACAGAAAATATATATCGAAAGACAGAATAGATATCTCGAAAAGACATAACACATATCCCGAAAATACAGAACACATATCTTGAAAAGACAGAACATATCTCGAAAAGATAGAACACATTTCTCCATAAGGCAGAACACACACCACGAGAAGGCATAACACGTATCACAAAATGGTAGAATACATATTTCGAAAAAACAGATCACATATCACGAAAAGATAAAACAGAGGTCTCGGCAAGGTACAACAGTACAATTTCATCGGGGACAACCTGAATCATGGCCTCAGGGCATTGGTCTGGCAAAAATCATTCACGACGCGTAACTCGCTTGATGACCTCAATGAGATAATTTCGTTTCTGTCCTTTTCCAGTTTCTTGGGCAGAGAATTGAACAGACTTAAGATTCTTATCAACAAAATGCAATTGAGACCAAAAGAGTACTATCCATTGCAGAAAATGATGCATATGATCCGCACTACGAATAATCATGCACAATAACGATCTTTCACAGACGGGTGTGATAAAACTAACTCCTCCATAATCGTGAGGAAGATCGCGACACAACGGCAGCGTTGGCTGAGCCAGTGATGAAACTGAAATAACATTACTGCACTTAGCGGATTTTCCCGCTCCATTTGCACGAAAATCAGCCTCGCTGGGTGCGAACGTTCGTGCTTGTGCGCTCCTAGGCTCTGTTTCGGTGACGGCGCGCGTGTGATATCGAACCTGCCCGGGCAGCAAAACCACTCCAGTGAAGCGCCCTTCTACAGGCTCTGTACACCTCGCTGGGGCTCGAGTGAAGATGACGCCCAGTAATTCCCCAGTCAACAGCTCTCGTCGAGCAAACTATTAGACTCTGTTGTGAGGGTCGTCCACAGAGGGGCCAGCTTCCGGCCACATCAGAAGCTTGGCCAGCCATAACGAACCCTCTCCAGCACGAAGCTCAAGTGCCTGCAAATAACTGCAATCAATCAAAAAGTCTGGGACAGTCAGGGAGAGTTGCGAGAAGATGTAAAAAATGGCGACGGCGGCAGAACGAGTGCGGGCAAGGTTGGTGGGGAGAGGGCCACCCGACGAGCATCTAGAGCAAGCGGGCGTCTGCAAAGATCACAGAGAGACTTGATCGCTGTATCAGGCAGCTGAAGTTGGGGTCCCGCGCTGGCGGTGGGACGTGAGCGAGCATCGAATGTCGGCAGGGCCCCGCCCCGCTACACCGCTTTGCCATCAGCAGGGGCGACCCCTGGTGTCGACACAAGGGCCCCGACACAAGGAGCGATAACTCTTTTGGACCCGTCCCCAGAGTGCGCTGTATCGACTTGGGTTTGGGACTTCCCCGTCAGTGCAGGGGTCTGTCCGAGCCGAGGGCTGGTGGCGAACGCACCACCTGTCGTCCCTGCGACTGCGTCCTGTCGTTAAGCACGGAGAACTGGAATGCGCCTGACGTCAGGACAAGAGAGAAACATGGCCAAAAGGAATGCAGTAATGTCGCGGCGAGATCTCTGTATTCGTGCGTGCGTGCGTGCGTACATGTGCGTGTGTGCGTGTGAGCGGACGTGTATGTGTGCGTGTGTGCGTGTGTGCGTGTTTATGTGCGCGCGCATGTGAGTGTGTGTGTGTGTGTGTGCGTGCAACGCAGAGAGAAGAGGGAAAGAGGGGGGGGGGGGGGGAGGGAGAGAGTGGGAGGACGGGAGAGAGAGACAGTGAGAGAGATAGATAGACAGACAGACAGACAGACAGACAGACAGACAGACAGACAGACAGACAGACAGACAGATAGACAGAAAAGACAGAAGTAAGTAAAAGAGAGACAAAAAGAAGAAAAGAAAGAGAAAGAAGAGAGAAAGAACAACGAGAAAAAAGAAGACAAAGAGAAAGAAGAGAGAGAAAAAGAGAAAGAATAGAAGGTGTGAGTGTGGAGAGATGTGTGCATCTCTCTGTCTCTCTGTGTGTGTGTGTGTGTGTGTGTGTGTGTGTGTGTGTGTGTGCGTGTGTGTTTGTGTATGTGTGTGTGTGTAACTCAGAGAGAGAAAGAGAGAGAGAGAGAGAGAGACAGAGAGAGAGACTCAGAGAGAGAGAGACAGAGAGAGACAGAGAGAGAGAACGAACAACGAACAAATGAGTTTATTGTGGGGGCCTCCGGCCCATTACAAGTTACAAGAAATGACAAAATTTGTACCTAAGGATGTCACTTCCCAATACCATATCGACCAACGGTGACAATTGCATCTTATAGTAATAAATCTAATTTTCCATCAAGTTTATGTAGCTGTCGAACATTACCATGGCTTCTGTTCTTCTACGGAATACTTTGTAAATGTATGTGGCAATACTTCTAATAACAATGACATTATCAGTTGCAAACATGTCAGTAAGAGGTCCACTAACACTAATTTGTATAAATGGTATTATATATTTACTCCTTAGATCGTAGGTGGCTGGACAATGTAGTAGAAAATGAACTTCGTCTTCTTCCGTTTCCATACATAATGGACATATATTTGGGTATGACGCAGTACTGTATCTATACTTATGATTATATAAATCGCTAATTCCCATTCTGAAGCGTATCCAGGCATCTCGAAATACTTTCTTGTCTAATGCATAAAGGTATGGCTCTATACCACGTTCAAACTTTACTAATTTGTAGAAGGAGTATCTTGTACTTTGCTGCATACAATTTCTCCAGTTGCTGTCGTACCACTCAATCATTCTACATTTAAGTTGTGTCATAAATGTAGTTTCATTTTGGACCATTTGACCATCCCACTCCCTTTTGAAATCATACTTCAACAATAATGTTTTAATACCTGTTGCCCAATTATGTTTCCCATCAACTAAGCCAAGCATAGACATGTACACTTGGTAAGGGTATCTGTCCCGCTCCATTCTAAGTAGTTTTAACCAATATTTCACCGAGCGTAATTTAGCATTTATGTCCAGTGGATACCTCCCTGTATCTCCATAAATCATAACGTTGGGTGTGTTAAAGGCAACATTGAGAAACCACTTCAACATGTACATATGGACAGTTTCAATGCATTTACAGTCATTGGTGCCCCAAATTTCTGATCCGTACAACAGTATAGGCTGAATTTGTGCGTCAAAAATTTTGTACAATATTTCAGGCGTAACTAAGATAAGCTTTCTCAAGAACCTTTGGATCTGAATGGACGCTGCTTTGGCTCTGGTAACTATATCGGATAACATTGCATTTGTACACAACCTGGTAGATAGAGTCACTCCAAGATACTTGTACTGTGCGACAACCTCAAGCCTGGAGTCACCCATCACCCATTTTTCGTGAGCAGCCACATATCCTCCATTTCTAAATATAACAACTTTGGTTTTTCCTATGTTTATCACAAGACCTAGTCTATCAGAAGCATTTTTTAGGTTATTGATTTGATTCTGCAGACCAGGCACCGTGTCGGATAGAAGTACAACGTCATCAACGAAAAGCAACATAAACAGTTCCACGCCATTAGGTTCTAATTGAACCCCATGTTTTCCTTTCGCAATTACTTCACGACTGAGATGTGAAACCAGGAAAGAAAATAATAAAGGAGACATTTTGCAGCCTTGTTTAAGTCCCCGGTGGCAATTAAAGGACCCATGTGCCTGACCCTGGCATCTGATACTGCACTTTACAGTTTTGTATACTGCTTTCAGCATCTGAAGCATTTTACCCCTGACCCCATTACTCTCCAACACTTTCCACAGCGCCTGCCTGTCCACGGTATCAAATGCCTTCTGAAAGTCTACAAATAAAACATACAACTTCTTATGTCTATTCAGGTACCTCTGTACAATGTTACTTAACGTGAAAATGTTGTCAATTGTCGAGTAGCCCCTTCTACATCCAGCTTGTTCCTCGCCAATTAGATAATTTTCTTCAGCCCATGTCTGTAGTCTTGCATTCAAAATATGCAGGAATGCTTTGCTGAAGATACTAGTAAGAGAGATCCCTCTATAATTATCGGGGACAGTCGTGGAACCTTTCTTGTGAATCGGTACAATCAGGGAATGGGACCAAAGGTTAGGAAATAAACCCTGTTCGAAAATGGAGTTGAATAGCTTGAGTAAGTAAGGCATAAGTATCGATATAGAACATTTCAGCATTTCGCTCATTATGCCGTCAATACCACCGGACTTTTTAGTCTTTAGATGTTTAACGGCATCAGATATTTCAGTCTGAGTTATTTCAGAATTTAACACGCTATCATCAGTGTCAAAGGATAACATGCAGATGTCAATGTTACTCTGTTTATCACTTTCCCCGAGAGTATAAACATTTTGAAAGTGTTGCACCCAAGTCCCTGGATCGATGCTTGGTAATACACTGAATCTACCGAGGGTTTTAACTTGCTTCCAGAACATCTTGGAATCTCTAATATTGCTAATTAGGTATTTGGTTACCGTTTGTCTGTAGTTGATCTTCTTTGTTCTTATGAGCTGCTTATAATCATTTCTGTGTCTAAGGTAGATAACTTGAGAGAGAGAGAGAGAGAAAGAGAATGAGAGAGAAAGAGACAGAGAGACAGAGACGAAGACAGACAGACAGACAGACAGAGCCAGAGAGACACGATGACAGAGACAGAGAGAGACATAGACAGAGACAGACAGAGACAGAGACAGAGATATTGAGAGACAGAGACAGAGAGAGACAGAGAGACAGAGACAGAGAGAGACACAGAGAGAGAGAGAGAGACAGAGAGAGAGACAGAGACAGGGAGAGGCAGAGACAGAGACACAGAGAGACAGAGACAGTGAGAGGGGGGGAGGGGTGGCGGTGCGGGAGGGGGGGACGCCGAGAGACGCTGAACAATAATGCAGTGATGGCGCCATTTTTTTAAGAAATCGACTTAGATGGTGAAAATGATTGCTTTCTGACTTAAAGCGTATTTTCTATGTTTAATATTGATCTAAAGTTTTCACTGATAAAACTTGATTTCATCAATACGTACATGTAGTTTTTCTTAGCCAGTTGCCACGCAAAAAAATATTTCAGACGCAGAATCGTCCGAAAATTCATAAGTGGTAATGTGAGTGAAAAAATGTCTGATCTATTTTTCCCACCTCGGTGCTGCACTCGAGACAATTTCAATAAGTTCAAGAAAGTGGGGTTCCTTGGCCGAGTGGTCAGCGCTCTTGACCTGAGGTCGCTTGCGGTTGGCGGGTACGGTGTTTGAAGCTGCGCAGACTGTTCAGTTGCATCCTCAAGCAAGGAACTTTTCTCCTCACCCAGGAGTTAAACGGGTACCTGTGAGGGCTGAGTTCGAAAATTGTAAAAGCTAACTTTGGCGCGTTTATCCGCAGCCTGGTTGCATGCTCCCGAGCAAGTTGAGATGGTGTCAGAGTGATAAACAGAGGTAGCCCGATGACCAGAGGGTAAACGTGTGCGGTTTGAGCGCCCATCAACGGGTGGGAAAGTAGTAGTATAAAGATGAGCACCTTTACCTTACCATTCAACTTCAACACAGCGAGCTTTTTGTGCTCCTTGTACATTTCTCTGTCCTTCTTCTGGTCTAGTCGAACGCTATGTACGTATACCAGTGTCTTCTTCTTCTTGTCGATCGCTAGATGATTGCGCCAGTCGCCCGCACAAATGCAGCTGTTCTCCGCAGCTCATCCAGGTTGCCATAGAGTTTGCTCCTCATTGGTGTTAGGTCTGGCCATGTGGCTCTTCTGAGGGCATCATGGTGAGGGCAGTGTATACCAGTGTGAATTCAGACTTCATCCATTTCAAACTTCATCCATGTTGACAGGTCTACAAAAGAAGTAGTCCAGTCGGCGCTTTTGTGTCGTCCAATTCAAAGGACCACACACGTCTCCAGTGGGACTTGTCACTGCGCGCCTTCAACAGGATTTCAAGTAGACGTCTTCCGGACAATGTTGCAAAACCGCCATGTTTGAATACGAAGCTTCTCAAGTGAGAGACGAACAATAAATCCCATATCTTCACCAGGAAGCTCCAAGTGAGACCGATTCTCCCCTCGCTATCAAGCGTGCAAAGTCCCTCAGGATGAAAGCCTGCTTGTGTGTGCTTGACGTCCCTCCCCGCCCTTCATCTGACACGTCATTGCCGCCCATTCCCCACGAACTGATCGCGTCATTTAGAGAGGCATTCCATTCAACGATCCCCATTGAGCTTGTTATAGCTCACTATGTCGTGAGCCACTGATGCTTTAAGATTTAGTACACTACAGACGCATTCATATCCAGCTTTTCGCTTCTGAAATTCTCATGTCTAAATTATCCGTATTCAATATACAAAACATGGGTGTAGTGCTCAAATGAACTTTCTTCTTTATGTCTTGACATTATGGAGAAAATTTACACGTTTATTATCCGATTAATGCCTCCTGTTACGCTACACGAAGCAATTTTTCCGCCTTTTCTCATGGGTCGTCATGTTAAAAAATTCCGAAGAAGAATACATTTTCGCAGATTATCCACGCTTCAAAAACGTGTCCCTTCTATAGTTAAATCGTGACTGGGAATATGATCTTAAAGATCCCATAATAGTTCGAAACTTTGAAAGAGCAGTACTCTGAACAAACAGCATTCCACCGTTTGTCAGAATAACTTTTGCAGGAAATACCCCGGACAAGTCTATTTTCTCCAGTCTAGACAGCAGACAGAGGGCATTATCCAGCGGACGAGGCATTCCTTGGATGAGAGTACAGCTCCAAAGTCGAACGCAAAGAGACTGGGTACCAAAATGCATGGGAAATTCGGCACTGGATCCTCAAGATACATTGGCAAAGTCTTGGTGGACACAGGCAGCTTTGCATTCATCCCCAAAGTCTTGGTGGACACAGGCAGCATTGCATTCATCCGTCTCTAAAGGCCTCCGCACACGAGGCAACCAAAGTCTCTTGCCACGTTGCTTGTGGCCGGTTGCTTGCCATGTAGCAGGCAATGCTGGAGACTGCAGCTCGCACACGCTTCCACTGTGATTTTTCACCTCTCGCCACATTGCGAACACGTCGACCCGAGGACACATGGTTCTGCGTGTGACCTGCATTTTGAAATTTTAAATGTACGAGCTTTCACGACCTATGGATGCATTCAACATACAGCTTTGATAAATTAATGCTGTTCATGGCTTACATTTTCTTTGGATGGGGTTTCCAGTGTCCCCAAATTCAGCGTTTTCTGTGCAAAGCGAAGACGTCCGCCATTAAATGTGCAATAGCCGCGAGTACACGAGAACGAGGCTCTTGGTGGATTCACAGAGAGTGGCATGCCACTGCCCCCAAAACTAGAACAGGTTTAAACTCGAGCAACTCAGTTGCTGGTGGCGTAGAAAGTTGCTTGGAATGCCAGTTGCTTTCAACCGACATCGCACACGAAGCAATGTATGGCGAGCAATCGAGTTGCCCGAGTGGAGTTGCCTCTTGTGCGGAGGCCTTAAGCAGAGGCTCGACTCAGTCCTTAGCAACGGTTGACTTCCTGTCCCAGCAAAGACGTCGCAGTCGTCCTGTCCCAGCAAAGACGTCGCAGTCGTCCTGTCCCAGCAAAGACGTCGCAGTCGTCCTGTCCCAGCAAAGACGTCGCAGTCGTCCTGTCCCAGCAAAGACGTCTCAGTCGTCCTGTCCCAGCAAAGACGTCGCAGTCGTCCTGTCCCAGCAATGACGTCGCAGTCGTCCTGTCCCAGCAATGACGTCGCAGTCGTCCTGTCCCAGCAAAGACGTCGCAGTCGTCCTGTCCCAGCAAAGACGTCGCAGTCGTCCTGTCCCAGCAAAGACGTCGCAGTCGTCCTGTCCCAGCAAAGACGACGCCAAGACACGGTCTGAGACCCAAAGGAAAGACAAACCAAAGGCTGCTTTCCAAGTCATGTCCAGCTTGGAAGGTTACCTCACACTAGTCACAGCATGCGCACAGCCAGAGAGAAGTTTGCTGGCTACGGCAGCAGTTTCCAGACAGGACAGTTCTTTGATTTGGTGCTCGGGAATATTTGAAACGCTGGAATTGTTTTTTCTGCGAAAGAAGCACTGTCAAAACCATCGAGGAGATATATTTATTGTTATGCTATTTTGGAGGATATCAGAAACATGTATTAAAAATGTACTTGCATCGTAAGGATAAGGAATTTCCCAGCAGTCACCGTGAATGACATTCATTCTTCATTTTTATGTCGCTTGATCGACGAAATGTTTCTGGGAGCAGCAGTGAGTCTTGCTCTTCTCACATGTATACAAGGCCATGGAAATGAGATGCTTTCGATGACTCCTCGGCATCTCCTACAAGGACCACATCACAAACGAGGAAATCCAAAACAGAATTAGGCAAGCTATCGAGCCCCATGACGAACTACTGACCACTGTGAAAAGACGCAAACAAAAGTGGTATGGGCACGTCTCACGATCGTCAGGGCTTGCCAAGACTGTGTTACAAGGCACAGTAAAAGGAGGGAGAAGGAGAGGCAGACAAAGGAAAAGATGGGAGGACAACATCTCAGATTGGACAGGGATGAGGCTCAGCGAAGCCTTGAGTCCGAGAGGCGAGAGGAATGGAGAGAACTGGTTGCCAGATCATCTGTGGTGCCCCAACGGTCGTCCAGACTACGGGACAAGTGAAGTGAAGAAGAATTAGAAGTTTTAATTAATGAGCTCATACCGCCAACTCTATAACTACTAAGACACTCATCAAGTAAGGTGCCCTTGAAACAACCGGAAACTTCGCATGTAAGTAACCTAATCGGTTAAGTCATTTGCAAGTAGCAGTTGTATACATGTACATTATATCAGCCTCTTCAAAGTTCCTTTATCTCCTGTATTCTGCTCATACATGTATGGTTGTTTTAAGTAGAAAAGGAGGTCTAGCTTACTCCAAGTTAATAGTAAAATAGATGTATTGTGCATGTATGGCATTGCGTTTTATGTTGGCATTATTCTATATATGATACATTATATTCATTTTATTCAAATCTCCTTACCTCCATTTTAAGACTCCCTCCACATTAAGACCTGATTTGGTAGGTTTTTCAAAAGTAGCAAAATAGAGGTTTTACTGTATTCTGTAGATGAAAGACTTTTCTAGTGACTTTTCCCCTTGGGACATATTTTGATCTGGTTGTGGCTAGCTGTGGAGATGTTAAGTTGGTGACTTTGATGATGTAAGTTGTTAATAATAATTATGGTTTGCCATTGACCTTTTACCTTAGACTTTTTAAATGTATTTTGTTTATGGGTTTATTTTTTACCGACATGCGAAGCAAAAGTGAGTCTATGTACTCACCCGTTTCGTCCATCCGGGCGTCCGGGCGTCCGGGCGTCTGAAAACTTTAACGTTGCATTTTTCTCAGAGACTACTAAGTCTATCAATACCAATTGTGGCATGATGGTGTATGATGACAAGGCCTCAATAAACATACATAGTGACTTGACCTTGCTTCAAGGTCAAGGTCGCAGGGGCCATAAATGTTGTCTAAAAAACAACCATTTTTCACATTTTCTCAATTTTCTCTGACGTTTTTAAGATTGAATACCTGATCTATATATGGTATATAGGGCAAAGTAAGCCCTATCTTTTAATACCAGTTTGGTTGACCTTGCTTTAAGGTCAAGGTCAAAGGAGCTCTTCAAAGTTGGATTGTATACATATTTTGAAGTGACCTTGACCCTGAACTATGGAAGATTACTGTTTCAAACTTAATAATTATGTGGGGCACATGTTATACTTTCATCATGAGACACATTTGGTCACATATCATCAAGGTCAAGGTCACTTTGACCCTTATGAAATGTAACCAAAATGGGGTAGTGAACCACTTAAAGTGACCATATCTCATGGTAGAAAGTGCCAATAAGCACCATTGTGCTTCCTATGTCTTGAATTAACAGCTTTGTGTTGCATGATCTTGGATGACCTTGACCTTTGGTCAAGGTCACATGTATTTTGGTAGGAAAAATGTGTAAAGCATTTCTTAGTGTATGATGTCATTGCTAGGTGTAATTGTTTGACCTTGACCTTGATGGCCACCTGAAGGTCAAGGTCATGTAAAGGTCAAGGTCAAGCATGAGAGTCGTATGGGCTTTACCTTTCTTGTTGTATCTATGATTCCATCCGTCCGTCTGTCCATCCGTCCATCTGTCTATTTATTAATGTTTTGTTCACGCTGATGCAGGTAGGGGAGCTGGCCAAATTGTTCTCGCAGCTGGAGATCTTCTCCCTCATGGCAGCCTGCCTTTGTCATGACCTCGACCACCGAGGCACCAACAACGCCTTCCAGGTCAAGTAAGTCTTTAGCAGCTTTATCGGCCCACCACCTAGTGACGAACCAGCATTCCCATAGTGAACGTCAGATGAGTAAATATGCCTTTGATGATGATGATGATGGTGGTGGCGGTGGTGGTGGTGGTGGTGGTGGTGGTGGTGGTGGTGGTGGTGGTGGTGGTGGTGGTGGTGGTGGTGGAGGTGGTGGTGACGATGATGGGAAATGCCGATGAAGATGATAATCTGTGTTCCATCTAAAAAGTTACACTGCAGCTGTATCGTAAGAAGGCTAAACGGTAATTACACAAGCAGAGGCCTGTTCAAATGAAAGTCAAATGAATCCAAGGTGTTTTGTTTTGCAGAGTGTTCTCACCACTGGCCATGCTGTACAGCACGTCAGTATTGGAGCATCACCACTTCGATCACTGCATCATGATCCTCAACAGCGAGGTAGTACCTTCCCACTCCTTTCCGTCCTTTTCCTTTCTTCCTCCTCCATTCCCCTCGTGTCACGACCCCCCTCAAGATTTGGGTTGCCGTTTTAACGAAATAACATCACAGAAACAATCCTTGTTGAATTATAGTTATTTACATACAACATTTACATTATATACATACAGAGCTCAAGCTCTCCTACAGCCACATCCGCCAGACAGAGCCCAAGCTCTCAAAACCACCACGTCCGTCACACAGCCCAAGCTCTCAAAACCGCCATGTCCGCCACACAGAGCCCTAGCTCTCAAAAACCGCCAGGTCCACCACACATGAATAAAAGTAATTTTCCACACCCCCACTCCATTCCTCACCAGAGCCCAGCTCCAGACTGGAACCTATTTAAAAGAAGGAAACCACCATTTGCATTTTGCAAAACACAAACAACATTTGCAAACATACATACAATGCGATACTGACGACATCACTTACCCTTATAGGGTTCCAGGAATCATTCAAGTCACTGGACATTGCATGCATGTCGTCTTTGATATAAAACACAATGAACTCAACTCATGCAAAGCACAATTTTTAACGTCTCTGTGCGGAAACACTGACCCCCCAAAACGATGACTAGAAAAGCCGCACTTGCCAAAGTAATTGTCACGTGCAGTATGTGACACCTCGCCTTTCCATTGCCTTCCCCTTGCCTTCCCCTCTCCTTCTCCTCGCCTTCCCCTTGCCTTCCCCTTGCCTTCCCCTCGCCTTCCCCTCGCTTTCCCCTCGCCTTCCCCTCGCCTTCCCCTTGCTTTCTCCCTTGCCTCCTTCACAAGGGCCAGCACACATGCATGTGTATATGTTTGCAGACAGTCTATGTGTGTGTGTGTGTGAGTGTGTGTGTGTGTTTGTGTGTGTGAGAGAGAGAGAGAACGAACGAACGAACGAACGAACGAATAAATTTATTGAATAGGCCACCGGCCCCTTTCAAGTGTACAGTGTCATTGCATGACAACACATTACAAGTATATAGTAACAGTACATTTCAAGTGCGGTGTCAATACATGCCAATACATCCAAGAGAAAATAATTAACAGATATAAAAGCTGTCCTGCTCCGCGGACTCGAGCGCATCCTGTCTACGTTTGAATGCCTTATACAAAAACATGCTAGTTGATCTTATGGTCTTCATTTGCTTACTGGACATTAGAGATGTTACTGGTTCATCTACTTTGAAATCTGAAGAAACAAATAAGAAACGTTCCCTTAAATCATGCAATGAAGAACAATAGAGAAGAAAATGAGTCTCCGTTTCTTCTCGTTCTCTGCAGAGCGGACACAAATTAAAACGATCCCCTGTCACGTATCTATATTTATGCGTGAACAAATAAGTAATTCCCATCCTAAAGCGTATGTATATATCTATAAATACTTTTTAATCTATGTCGTAGAGGTACTGTTCAGTTTCAAATGATATTTTGAATAGTCTATAGAAGGAATATCTATTACTGTTCCGAACTCGCATTTCCCAGTCAGTATAAAATCTGCTAATAAGTTTTCCTCTAATATTTCTCAAGAACGCTTTTTCGTTGGTAACCCGCTGGTTTGCCCATACGATTTCACAGTCACATTCTACCAGTATCTTCTTTATTTTGGTTGCCCAAAATTCTTCATTATTTGATGTGGACAGCATCATCTGATATACTCTAAAGGGTAACCTACTTTCGTCCATTTTCAAGATTTTAAGCCAGTACTTGGCACTGCGTAACTTGGCATTGACAGACAGAGGGAAACGCCCAGTGTCCCCATAGATCATATCATTAGGGGTTCGTGAAGAGACATTTAAGAAGCTTTTCAGAGCATGTAGATGTACACTTTCTACGGTGTGACATTCATCCATTCCCCAGATTTCAGCTCCATACAAAAGAATCGGTTGGATCTGTGCATCAAAGAGTTTAAAATACACATCCGGTGCTACCTGTGAAATTTTTCTCAATGACCTAGTTAGAAGTAAAACAGCAGCTCTCGCTCTACAGGCCAAATCATTTTGCGTCTCTTTTGAACTCAACTTTGTAGATAGGATGTTGCCAAGATACTTGTATCCGCTTACTACTTCTAGTTGTACATCACCTAGATGCCATCTTTCATGTCCAGCTAAATGTCCACCCAGTCTGTATACAACTACTTTCGTTTTGTCTGTGTTGACCTTCAGGCTAAGTCTATCATTCAGCTGCGCTCTTAAGACGGTTAAATTGGTTCTGAAGCCCAACTGCTGTGTCAGAAAGCAGAGCTACATCGTCAGCAAAAAGGATAGCACTTAACTCAGGTGTATTGGGCAAAAGCTGTATGCCATGTTTGCTATTTAAAGAGATCTCTTCAATCAAGGAGTTAATTAGGTAAGAAAATAAAATCGGACTGAGTTTGCAGCCTTGTTTTAGCCCTGAGGAGCACTCGAAGAAGTCCGTTTGACCATCCCTCCCCCGTACGCAGTATTGTACTGATCTGTACATGGCTATCAAAATACGTAAGATTTTTCCTGATATTCCATTTTTTTGCAAAATTTTCCACAGAATACCCTTATTCACAGTATCAAAAGCTTTTCTAAAATCTACATATTCAATGTACAGTTTTCTGTGCTTACACAAATATTTACCAATAATACCATATAGAACAAAAATATTGTCAACTGTTCCATACCCTTTTCTAAAGCCCGCCTGTTCCTCCCGGATAAGATCATGATGATCGGCCCATCTCTGTAACCTACAGCAAATAATGTGGGTAAATACCTTACTGAAGGTGCTAGACAATGCAATACCTCTATAATTATCCGGATTGTCACTCGGTCCACATTTATGAATCGGTACAATAGTAGCTTCTGACCAAACCTCAGGAAACACACCATAATTAAATATAGCATTGAACAGGTAGGATAGCAGGTAACAACAACTGTTCGTCTGGTTTTAACATCATCTGTACCTGCAGATGCCCCAGCTTTTAGACACCTCAAAGCGTTTGCTATCTCAGCCCGCGTAATGGGCGAGTTTAACTCGCTGTTGTCAAAGTAATTGACACTTTCCGATTGCAGGTGATCATCGAGATCGACAGATGACATGCACGAAAAGATACTCTCAAAGTGATCATATAGTGATTGTAAAGAAATATTACAAGGAGCTCGATATTTTGTGCCCAGATTTTTAACTTGTCTCCAGAATTTTGCACTGTTTCTGATATTCGTAGCTAGTGTATTACTCACATTCGTTCGGTATTCTTCTTTTTTACCCCTAATGATCCGTTTGTATTTGTTTCTGAACCAAATATATGTCTTTCCATCTTCATCCGACTTAGTGTTCAAGAACAACCGTAAATGTCGTCTGGCAGCCTTCTTAGCAATTACACAATCTTTGTCAAACCATCCTCTCGAAGACGAGTGAACTCTGTGTTTAAAAGTTTTTCTAAGAAATTCTGCAGCCTGCACGAGACATTTCGTTAGTGCCTTCGTAAACTCATTCACATCTAGCTGATTTTCTATCTTTATTTCTCTGCCATTTAATTCTGATAGACAATTCTGTACGTTTTGGATATATACATCAGAAAAAAGTGCATCCCAGACTATTTTTGTAGTTGATATGACGTCCATGTCCTTTCTGTACGCGAACCGCGCATTTCCCCGGGAAATACTTAGCTCAAGACACATATGCGGGGAGGTAACTGACTCTATTACACACAAAGAATCAAATAGTACGAGAAGATCCTCTGACGCTATACAATAGTCTATTACACTACTTCCTGAATGGGACACATACGTGGATTTCCCCGATTCTTCCCCGAACAAGCCATTTAAAATTGTGAGATCGTATGCAGTGCACAAGGCCAACAAAGATCGACCAAACTCATTCAGAGTGGAATCATGGGAAAAGCGCAGATTGTTCGCTATGTCGACTCTCATATCAAACATTATACCACTATCACATGAGTTATAACGTGACGTTCTAGCATTTAAGTCACCACACAACAAAATAGAGCAATCTCGATAATTTTCAGTGACAGTAGCAATACATCTTTCCAACAACAGGATGCCATCGTCTTCATTTACAGTTTCATAAAACGGAGATCCCGTGGGGGGAACGTATGCAAAAAATAAGAGCACATCTTTCATGGAACCAAACAACATTTTGTCGACCTTAAAGACCAGTAAATTGCTAAACGTACATTCAATCTTGGAGAAAAGATTTGCGATAGATTTCCTTATGAAACAGATAAGTCCCCCTGACATCCTCCCCCTAGACGAAAGCTTGTTAGCAGGTACCACAAACGTGTCAAACGATTCAAGACAATATGAACAATCAAACTGCTGTAAAAAGGTTTCGTACAAACATGCACATGTAAATTTTTCGATGTACTGGAGGAAGTCGGGATCATCAAACTTGGAAAGCAAGCCATCGATATTCCAAGACAACAAACTAAACTTATGAAGAGGATAGTCGGTACAATTACCTGCCTCATCAGAGGTGACAACATTGGGGCCTTGGCCGTCTCCCTACGTGTCGGGGCTGGAATCGCCAGCAGTCTTGGCAGAGGCTCGGGACTGAGGGGGGAGAACAGCTGCGGGGCCTTGCGGTCTTCCTGCCTCAGAGTGACGCAGTCTTCCACTCCACACGTTTAACCCGCTGTCCAACCCTGCTGACGCTCCTCCTATACAGTCACTCGAAGGTCTGTCCGTCTCCGTCCTTGCGTCGTCAAACAGGTCTTCCTCCTCTTCGTCTCCATCAGTGTCGTCTGTCTCTTGTGGGTCCTCTGCCTGAGTGGCGCTCGTTTGCGACGTTCCTGTGACTACCCAGTCTAGCAGGGTGTGCTAGGTACACATTGCACGCTGAGAACGTGCAAGACGTGAGCCACCACTGGAGGGCGACATCGCCGGGTCGACTACGTCGTGATGCTTCTCATTGGTCGGCGGCGCACGAGGAGCCCGCTCAGGTGCAGCTCTCGCTGTTAGGGCGGTGACACGTGCTTCATTGTTTATCAACAATGTGTGATCATTCACTGCAGACTCACTCGCTGTAGGTTCGGGAATGAGAGACTGCAGGTCGATTTCAGCTGCTACTGGCGTCTGTTCTAGGTACTGTAACGCAAGGGCGCCTTCTGTTGTTGGTTGGATGATCCCAGCCTCATATCTTCTGGGGTCGTTTGAGGTTGACTCAGCCCGAGCGCTGCGATATTGCAGTTCATTATCAGAAATCTTTATCAAGTTGTATTCGTTGATTCTGTGCTGTCTCCTTTTCTCTATGGGCAAACGAGAGGGGTTAAGATCTGACCGAGTTGGACGCCTGGTAATGGTATTCTTCTGTTGTCTATAT
>JAWQFJ010028219.1:112500-116719 GCA_034096865.1 Theodoxus fluviatilis | reverse complement strand
CACAGCAGAGTTGAGCGTGGTTGTGATCGTGTTGTTGATGGTGCTTTTCCAGCGAGAAAATGTCAATACCAGCAGTGAAACAGAAAGAAAAGTACATTGACAGTCTTGATAAGTTATCAAGACTTCGTTATGTTGATAAAATATCAGCTGTGGGAGGACTAGATCCGTATAAAATTGTTGACTGGTCGGACGATGTAAAGCTTTTCCCCTCTGTAGCAGTTGAGGACATCCATGACTATTTGGTGCACAGAACCAGTTTCTACACCAGCAAGGCTTTGAAAGCTTTCAAGGCACTGGGTGCTCATAATCAGCACACATCAGGGTGGGTGAAGAGTCTCTTCGTTCACAAGCCACGAGGGTGTGACAACACAGTGATCACTGCAGAGGTAAGTGGGCCATCATTGGCGTCAGATTGTTTAGCCAGTTTTCAGAGTTTTGTGTTCCTTTCACTTGATGCAGCTGCACAAATTTGAACCTTAAAAAGAAAAGATGTATGTGCATATCAAAAGTGAATTAATGTTTGCTCTTTAGAATTAAAAGGTGTATGAAAACATGCATACATGTGTCAACAGTGAATTGATTTTTCTTGTTTTTTTACTTTTAGGTGTACCATTCCCAGAGCCTGTCGGAGAAGCCCCTACAGCCATGGGTTATTGCGGAGGCTGATGGTACGATTGTTGCTGCCCACTGTGATTGTATGGCTGGTATTGCTGAGTCGTGCAGTCACGTTGCAGCGTCGTTGTTTGCTGTTGATGCTGCAGTCCGTCTTCGAGACAGCCAAACACCAACCCAGGTAAAACCCATTTAACAACTTTAAATAAGTGATACAGGTGTGTATGTTATGTGACATGTGCAGTGAAGTAGATGTTTATGCCATTTTAACACTTTTCGACCCAAGTAAATATAGGTAAACCAACCTCTGGCGCCCAAGTGAATTAGTAATTTTCAGTACTTTGACATAAAACGTGGGGTACCTCATAACAAAAGTTGTCAAAACAAAAATTTATTAATTTCAAGGTCGACACTGGTTCTTCACTCTCCTTACTTACTCCTGACCGGCTTTCATCAGAATATGACGGATCATACTCGTCCAATTCATTCTCCTTTGGATGCGCTAGATAACAAGCTGAGCTCATTTGCAGGCACTCGATGCAGAATTTATTTTTATTTAAGTACGTATTGTTTTACATCTACGTATTGAAACGAGCTGAACTCGTTTGCTGGACGCAATGTGTTAAAAGATGAAAAATTCAATGTTTCTTCTTTTAATATTGTGAACATTTTGCTTTGTTATATTTTGCAGGTGCTTGCTGGGTGGGTTGTTCCTCTAACGAAGGATGTCGTTTACGCAAAATGTGCTGACATTGACTTTACAAAGGCAGCAACAAAAAAACGACAGCTGGATGCCCTGATCGACGGAACACCAAGCCAGGTCAAAGCAAAAAGAAAACCAGCAGCTGTGCCAGAGACGACACCGGAGGAACTGCGCACTCTGTATGACTCTATTTCATTTGCAAAAACTGGATTCAAACCAGCAATCTTGTCGCTGGTCCCAGAATATGCTGCGGACTACGAGGCGGCCACACTCACGAAACTGCCCAAGTACCTCAAGGATTTGGAGGACGAGGACCTGGTGAAAAAGATGCACAGTGAGGTGCTGCAGCACTGCCAAGGTATAGACATATCAGTTACTTTGGAGCAAATATTGCTTGTTGAAAAGGAAACGCGAGACCAAGCCAAATCCAAGACTTGGCAAATGGGGCGAAACGTCCATGATCCGACTTCTTCCTTGCTTCTCCAGCACTACTCAGAGGGCCAGCATTGTTTCATGTTGTTTTTACATTCCACAATTATGTTAGACCAAGTTCACCATAAGTGATTTCATGAAAACAAACTTACCCTTGATGAAGTGTCTAGAACAAACGCGTGTCCAAGTGCGAACTGTCTTGTCTGTCACCTCCTTTCTGTTGATCTGTTTGATCCAAAGTCGTCTTCTTTTTGCTGTCAATTCGCGAATTTGTGACCCCTTGTTAGTAATCACTGTTGGAATCCTATGGTAGGACACAACATTCGTTCGTTTACTACTGTAGGAACAGCCATTCACACAGCAATCGTTCGTCATTGTGACAATGAAAACTTCAAAACACGCGGCTGGCAGTGCATTCAGAGTAACGACCCAAAGTGATGACGCGAATCGGGAGAGGTCGATTCTTCGTGGGTTGAATCGACGATTTGAATCCACCAAGGCATTGTAAATGCTGCATATTACGCAATTCTGTCATCTGTCTTTTCTAGGCTTACTCAACCCATTCACATCTAATTCTGTTATAAACTTTGTAAAATTCATCCGACCCTCGTCGCTAGGGACTTTTTACGCTTCCTCTCTCTCGTCTCTGTCAACTTCAACTGCGGTTTTCTCGAATTGACTGATTCGCGGGTACTCGAGTACAATATGCAATAAGCTCATTTCGAATCATCCGATTTCTATACTTTTTGAATTGTATTAAATCTCTAATTTTGTAGATTTTCATTATGTTAGAATTCATAATGTTCCATTCCGACTTTTGCTGGATCTGGTCAAATAAAGTAAACCTAAGGTCTGTGGACTGCTTCAGAAAGCCACGTCAGCTGCTGAACGTTAGACACTCTACAGACCTGTCTTTCTGATGTTAAGTCATGGATGTCACACAACAAACTCCAGCTGAACGATTCCAAAACCGAATGCCTTCTTGTCAAGTCTCAGAGACTAGTGACGCCTCCATCCCTCCCGTCTTCTGTCAGGGTAGGAGACGCTGACGTCGCCTTTGTTCCATCAGTCAAAAACCTTGGTGTCACCCTCGACTCTCATCTCTCTCTTTCCGACTTTGTCCAAAACACTTGCAAATCCGCATACATACAACTCAGACAGATAAGCGCAATCAGACACCTTCTCACTACTCAAGCTACTACTATCCTAGTCTGTGCTCTTATTCTCAGTCGCCTGGATTATTGCAACGGCCTTCTTGCCGGCTGTCCCGCATATCTCACCGATAAACTTCAAAGAGTGCAAGATGCTGCAGCTCGACTCATCTGTAAGTCAAAAAAGTCAGATCATCTCACTCCTCTCTTCCGCTCTCTCCACTGGTTGCCCATTAGTGCTAGAGTCCAATACAAGATTGCCTGTCTTTGCTACCATTACTTCGCTGAATCCCTTCCTCAATATCTCTCTAAACCCATGCGCACCTACACACCCGCTAGACAGCTACGCTCTTCCGCAGACACAAGAATCCTCAGGTTCCTGGAGGACCCTCCAGTTAAAACAAAATTTGGTGAACGCTCTTTCTTTTATCAGGCTCCCTCTATCTGGAATGACCTCCCCGCCTCTGTTCGTCACTCTACATCTCCCTCGACCTTTCGCTCTGCTCTCAAAACTCACATCTTCTTGAAATCGTTCCCTGATCCTGTCTAAGTTTCTTCATCTTCCTCCCCTCACTGTTCTCTTTGTACTAGCTTGCCTAAGCCCCCTACCACCCTCCTGTCTCTCCTCCCCCTCTCCCCAGTTTCATGGTTAAGCGGTGACGCTGTACATCAGTTTGTCGAATGCCTGAAGTGAATGTCTGACTCCTATGTTATAAAGTTTATTAAGTTACCTTTGAGGTGATTGACTGTTATTGTATATTGTCATGGTTGTGTACGTATGCGCCTTGAGCATGTCTTAACTCATGGTAAGACGCTATATAAATCCACATATTATTATTATTATTATTATTATTATTATTATTATTATTATTATTATTATTATTATTATTATTATTATTATTATTATTATTATTATTATTATTATAATGAACAGCTTGCACGGGGTCGCGACCTGTGGATGACGGGGGGAAAAAGAATCCCCCAAACAACACCAAAGAAACTTCAAGCATTGCAACATTCCTGTTGAAAAATCGGAATTCCGTTGTAAGGGATAGATTTTAATGGTGCTATTTTACAAAAACTAATCGTTCTGGGTTAAAGAGCAGCTTGCGGGAACGCATCATCGGAGCCAGAAAACGCAGGAAATCTCTTCGACCACCCAATCCACCCCCACCCCACCCCAATTCCACCCTCCCGTCCCCCCAAAAGAAAAATGTTGTGGTTAAGCTGACATGAAACAACAACAAAACACAAAAGGTCGGTAGATCGGCCTGAATTCATTTCTTTTCATTTTATTCTTCTTAGATGAGGTCAGATTGAA
>JAWQFJ010028219.1:85000-110000 GCA_034096865.1 Theodoxus fluviatilis | reverse complement strand
TCAGGTTTCCTCTTTCTCACTTCTTCTATTTATTTTCACCTCGCACTCCCATTCCCACCACCCCACTCTTTCCTCTTCTTTCATTCCTTCCTCTGCCCTTGACCTCTCACTACAAAATGAGTATTGTATGACATTTTGGACACTTTGAGATGCCGGTATCGACATGACGGTCTTTGAGTTCCCTTTAACATGATAAATAACATATGCCATATATTTTGTGACTGTTAGTTGCGGATCTTTGAAAAAGTATTCCCAGTCTATGTCACTTAGAGTTTGAATGTGAAAAAAAGAAGAAAATGCTGCATAGACACATAGATTAATGATTAAACTCATCAACAGAGCTATAACTTGCACATTAAAAACTTTGACCCCCACCCGCACCACCCACCCACCCCACTTCAATTTCTATGCTGTCTCTAAAAATCAGCACGTTTTATACTATAATCATTTCGTTGTGGATGGTCACAAATCTGCCGAGAGAAAGGGGGGAAGAGAGTGGTAGGAAGAAATGAATAATTTCGGGGGTTTCATCTCCACTCCCCTGCTTACATCTCCTCCTCTTTCTTATTTTTATCTCTCACTCTCATTATTACTCCCTCTCTTTTTTACCTTCCCTCACCCCGTCCTCTTCCTTGTTTTGGGGAGTCATTGGCGCGTGACTGCATGCGCGAGGTCATTGAGGGCGCTGGAGTCTGTATGCAAATTAGAGCGTTGTTCGTGTTCGCGTGAACACTCCTGATCTTGACCCCTGGGGTCCCAAGAGCGTTGTGGTCAGTTATGGGTCTTTAGTCGCTGCGACCACCCCTGATTTGATGTGTCCAGTGGCGGGAAATCCACCATTGCCTGTGTCGTGAGTTCATAAAGTGCTCGCGGCCGGCGGTCTGGGTATGCAGATTTTCTGCAGGGCCTTTAAGGAGACCCCCGAGTCAGACAAATTCATTTGATTGAGCCGGTCACTGCCCTTTCGGAAGAGTCGACCTTTCCATTTGGCTGATCGCTACATCGATGAAAGGGTCGTTTCGGAGTGAGTACTGCACCTGGGGACCTTTCGATGGCAGCTCTAAGACTGATTCAGGGATGAGTCGAGGATATGAATCTCGTAAAGATCGCGGTCTCCACCGGAAATGGTCGAGTTCGATGCACTGCAGAGCCCCTGCTCAAGACATGAGAGAGACACGACATTTAAATTGAGGGGATCTTCGTCTTGATCTGACTTACCTGTCGTAAAGTTGGATCTCTACAATTTCAGCCGGGGTATTTCAGAGAAATTATAGCGCGCATTCAGCAGTGCTTCGGAATATGTGCTATGCGTTATTTTGTTGCGGAAAATTGAGGTAAGCAAGACTGTAAAATATTAAATAGTAATCATGCATTTCGTACTATTGCCATGGCTATTGTTTTCTTGCAAAACAGCAACACTATCTTATAAACAGGAAGATGAACAGTTCTAAAAATATTTTACACAATGAAATAGGCAGGAGGAAACCATAAATAATGATCTAAGAGCAGAGCTATTGAGCCCTGTAAGTTTCCTCGAGGTGGAGATACGACTACAGTTGTCCTCGGTTGTTGATATGGAACGTCCGCGATTTATATAATTATAAAAGTGAAAACAAGCGTCTTTGTGCCTTTAAGCGGGTAACTGGACAATACAATAATATCTTCTTACATTTAAAGACATAAGCGCTGGTAATGTGTTGCATGAAATAACATCGGTTTGTTTGATGAAAATATGTTTGCAAAGTGTCTTTGGCGGAAAAATAACCCCTTTGTATTATTTTGACTAGATTTAGTGGGCGTTGTCTGAATTTCTAAATTATTTATCTATCTCGTAAAAACTTATTTCAACACTTTTGTTGACCACGAGAAAAAACTCATTTGAATACTTCCGGGTAAAATCCGCCTTTGTAACAATACAAAACATAGTATTCTTGATTTTTGTCTTTTGTGCGTATTAATAAAAAACATAATTAGAAAAGTTAAGCTGTCAACTTCTCAAAATTTCAAAACTTTATAGGGCGAACCTGGATTGAGTGCAAACCGATAGTTTGGCTCTGAAATTCGCACTTGGTCTAAGTACCCGCAATGACACATCTGGGAGCTTTCCATAGTCCAAACTGAGCTTCTCTTCGTTAGTCCCCTAAGCCTTTGTTCACTATATGTACTTGATGCTCCTGAGTTTTAATTGATTTTGGATGGGACTTAAACTGGCCTTTACCAACTGTCGTATACTTTGACTGCAAGCATGAATCGCCATCGGCCCGAACATCCGCCCGCCTTAATGCCGCCATTACAAGGGTCACAACTCCCGTTTATTCCCCACAGGGAGACTAGCAGTCAGACCAATTACCTCCCTTCGGAGCCACGCTCGTTTCGTGATGTTATGATGAGTGGAGCTGCGCGGTTTTAGTGGCATACTTGGTGTGGAACAACACTCGAACATGTCGACGATGACTGCCCGATGGAACAGGATGCGCACGGCCGCTGCTCTGACATGGAGGCAGGGCTCGTCACAGGAAACACTCAATGAAGACCAGGTCACGCCCAGACCACAAATATCCATTGCTTTGGACCACGTGACGCCTACCAGTTGACGCTGGACATGTTAAGATTGTTGGACTATTGCGTTCCAAGACGCATTTTCGACTACAATTTTAATGTCTCATGAAGTGAAAGTGACGCACTTTGGACCAAGTGTCTCAAGAAGTGAAAGTGATGCACTTTAGACCAAGTGTCTCATGAAGTGAAATGACGCGCTTTGGACCCAGTGTCTCAAGAAGTGAAAGTGATGCACTTTGGACCAAATGTCTCATGAAGTGAAAATGACGCGCTTTGGAACAAGTGTCTCATGAAGTGAAAGTGATGCACTTTGGACTAAGTGTCTCATGAAGTGAAAATGACGCACTTTTAACCAAATGTCTCATGAAGTGAAAGTGACGCGCTTTGGAACAAATGTCTCATGAAGTGAAAGTGACGCACTTTGGACTAAGTGTCTCATGAAGTGAAAGTGATGCACTTTGGACTAAGTGTCTCATGAAGTGAAAGTGATGCACTTTGGACTAAGTGTCTCATGAAGTGAAAATGACGCACTTTTAACCAAATGTCTCATGAAGTGAAAATGACGCGCTTTGGAACAAGTGTCTCATGAAGTGAAAGTGATGCACTTTGGACTAAGTGTCTCATGAAGTGAAAATGACGCACTTTTAACCAAATGTCTCATTAAGTGAAAGTGACGCACTTTGGACCACGTGACTCATGAAGTGAAAGTGGTGCACTTTGGACCAAGTGTCTCATGAAGTGAGAGTGATGCACTTTGGACCAAGTGTCTCATGAAGTGAAAGTTATGCTCTTTGGACCAAGTGTCTCATGAAGTGAAAGTGACGCACTTTAGACCAAGTGTCTCATGAAGTGAAAGTGACGCACTTTAAACCAAATGTCTCATGAAGTGAAAGTGATGCACTTTGGACTAAGTGTCTCATGAAGTAAAAATGACGCACTTTTAACCAAATGTCTCATGAAGTGAAAGTGACGCACTTTGGACCAAATGTCTCATGAGGTGAAAGTGATGCACTTTAGAACAAGTGTCTTATGAAGTGAAAGTGATGCACTTTGGACCAAGTGTCTCATGAAGTGAAAGTTATGCTCTTTGGACCAAGTGTCTCATGAAGTGAAAGTGACGCACTTTTGACCAAGTGTCTCATAAAGTGAAAGTGATGCACTTTGGACCAAATGTCTCATGAAGTGAAAGTGATGCATTTTAGACCAAAATGTTAATGTCCCACGAAGTAAAAGTGACACAATGTGGCCAACGGATGTATCTGAAATACGAGATGCATCTTCAGGCACAACATGTTGCGATTTTTTGATGTAGTGAAATAAAGAAGAGAAAATGTTTGGACTAAGTAACGAACTTGAAAATGTCTAACACGTTGGGACCACAGTAAGCAAATCGAGAGGAAGAGGGAGAAAAAAGGCAATATGAAATTTTTTGAAGCGCTGATCACTAATGGTTTTTAGATAACAGTCACTCAGAAAGATGAACACGAGATGTCGTATAAGAAGATGAATATAGTTTTGTAGTATGTAATGCATTTGCCACTTTTTAAAACGTTGATGTAGGGAAACAAGTCTTGTTAGAAACTGAATGAAATGTAGAACCACTGTGGTGAAATACATCCCTGCCTCGTAGACCTTAATTCCATCAAAAACACAATTTTCAGTTTTCAAATATTTCCACACAAAGGGTAAAAATGTTACAAAGGAAACAAGAGACAACACTTTTATTAGAGACGCATTGCTTTATTTAAAGAGAGAAACTATGGTTGTGAGGCTTTGTTTCATAGCTATTTAAAAGACCTAAAGAACTATGTTTCTTTCCTTCACTTATCCCGTACCGATTTACCCCTCCCTTTCTTCTGATTCAGCATCTCATTTCGAAATGATGCTTGAGTATCCGTTGAGTCTTCCAGAGTCCATGATTAGGCGCGGAACTCATTATTTTTAAATGATGATGATTGGAGAATTTGTAAAAGTAAAAAATATGTCGACACAAAAGAACGTTCAAGACTAGAGAGCTCTCTGAGAGAACAAACTTCCGTCAAGGAAGCCAACATTTCTCTTCCAGGGCCTGCATAATTAATTCAGGCAGCATGTTCTGCTAGCCAGGCCTGCATAATTAATTCAGGCAGGATGTTCTGCTAGCCAGGCCTGCATAATTAATTCAGGCAGGATGTTCTGCTAGTCAGGCCTGAAGCTACAAAATTTACTTTACTTTAGTGGCTGAAAACAACTGCTGAGTGCGGAACACATGCATCGGGGGTCATCAATAGTTTGACGTCATCCACTATGTGATAGGCGATAACCTTTCTCTTTATGGTTGTAATTCCCAAACGAGATAGAAGATAACTTCCAAAATTCTATGAATTGTTGCTTGGGTGAAACCCTGACCTCGCCTCAACTTTGATCAGAATCCGTTTGGAACTTTTGGGGTTATTTTGCCAAACATCACCTTTACTTTGCTGACTTCCCCACTTTAAACCTCCAGTATACAATTGCTGGTTATATAGCCATGGTCCACGTCCTAACTATAAACTTTGTTTTTATTTATGTTTGTTTGTTTTCAAGCAACTACGTGGTTATAAATTCACGATTTAACAGGTAGATCTACTGGCCGACAGTCTGACTGACTGACTGACTGACCGACTGTCACTCTGACCGACCGACCAACCGACCGACCGACCGACCGACTAACCGACCGACCGACCGACCGCCTGGCTGACTGACCTGTCTGCTTCATTTTGTTCTTTTAAAACATCCACTCATCACTAGCTTGCTCAGTCGCTTACTCGCACGCTCGTCAGCTCATTCAACCATTAATTCGTTCACTTATCTTTACTTGAGAAAGAAAGTTCTTCCACAAGTTACCACAGTCGTCGATTTTTTCTTGATTGTCACATTTTTTCTTTTCTAAATTTTCTGCTGAGTCTGTAAGAAAAAGCTATGCCAGTAATGAGTGAGACGTTTTAATGCCCCATTAATCTCCGAGTAAATCTGCTCATCGCTTCTCACAAGGCAGAAGTAAAAGTGGAAGCTGCTTAAGGGATACACCCAGGATCAAAGACACCCCGTAACGACATTTCAATTAAAACATACATTTTAGTAGCGGCTCAAAACTTTTACATACTCGCGGACGATAAATCTTTATGAGGAACACGTGTATATTTTAGTCCTGGTGCCGTGTTTTGCAATGAGTCACGTTCGCATAATCTTTCCTTCTAGTTTCAGTGCTGGACGCAGTAGAGGAGCAACTACAGACAGTTTTACTTACTCAGTAGTACATACCGCACGCCCGGAAACCTTTCTTCTTCTTCACATCTCTTGGAAACGTGCAGTCGGATGCACACTGCGGATGTGATGTGATGACTTTGCGATTGCTCGTGACTGATGTGGGGGTGTAAATTATAATGACATCCGACAAAAACTAATCAGACTGGAATAAATGCTCCTGCGTTCCTCTTTAAAGACTGTCTGCATTTCTTGTGTACCGAGTACGATATCCTATTCTAGGGTCAAACGAAAGGAGATCTAAATCAATGAATTTTGTATTTTGGCACAAGTTTATGTCACGCACCAGTCCACTTCTCTCTCTCTCTCTCTCTCTCTCTCTCTCTCTCTCTCTCTCTCTCTGTCTGTCTGTCTGTCTGTCTGTCTCTCTCTCTCTGACTCTCTGTCTCTCTCTCTCTCTGCCTCTCTCTCTCTGACTCTTTGTCTCTCTCTCTCTCTCTGTCGCTCTCTGTCTGTATCTCTCTGTCTGCCTCTCTGTCTGTCTCTCTGTCTGTCTCTCTCTGTCTCTCTCTGTCTCTCTCTATCTTTCTGTCTCTCTCTCTCTGTCTCTTTTATTAGCTCTCTCTCTGTCTCTTTTATTAGCTCTCTGTCTCTGTCTGTCTGTCTCTCTCTCTCTCTCTCTCTGTCTCTGTCTCTCTCTCTCTCTCTCTCTCTCTCTCTCTCTCTCTCTCTCTCTCTCTCTCTCTCTCCCCCCCCCCCCCCGAGTCAAACGATTGTCAACATTATCATGATTAATTAACGAATCGATAACTTCCACTGACACTGAACCTCCAGTTGCGAGTACATGTAGTTGTTTTTTTATATTGAAAAAGCATGTGTACTTAGCTTGTAAATGAATGGTTTCGAAATTAGTCTGTCAGTAATTTTACCCGAAGTTAACACCGCTATCTTTAATCGCAGACATATTACAGGAACGGCTTGCAGATTAATCTTTTAAAACAGACAATCAGCAATGATGAGACACGCATCGGCCTTGAAGCATGCGTTAGACGTTTCAAGAAAAACCTTGAAAGCCAGAGAATGTACCGTTACGAGAGAAGTAGCATCTGAGGTCATCAACGTTATCCGGCGAGAGAGTTTTACTAAGCATCCTAAATGATTAAATATCACTTTCCCATCCTCAGACTTTTACCGAAACTTCAGATCTGCTTCTTGGTGTCGACTTGTCCATTGCTAGAAATGGCATAATGATTTCACGCTTAAGATAGGATTGTAACAACGTCTCTCCTGCATTAACATAGGCTGGACGATACGCACATTTGAATGATTTCTGCTCTCTTAAAGGCCCGCTTTATACTTGACAGTGTGATTATTCGGTGTATTTCAGGTCTCTGAACCACTTTAAGCATGTGTGCGTGCAAACGTGCGCGCGCGCACATTGTGTGTTTGTTTTGTTTGTGTGCACGCTCACACATGCGTTTGCTTTTGTATGTATATATGTGGTATATTATATGATTTCAAGAGAGCACTGTGAACGTATGTCAACTCCATCTTATAAAAAGTCACTTGGAAGTACTCGGAAAAACGGAGTCACTGTGATCGCATGAGGAAACACACGGGAAAAACACAAATCAGTGGCAATCTGCAGAGACACAGCCCCTGGGGTGTTTATAAGTCATTAAAACTTTGACAGTTTGGATAGAATTTGACAGACGTGGCAAGACAGTAGGCTTGTATATGCCAAAAATGTGATCATGCTGTTACTTTTGTTTCGGTCATGTTCTTCTCCTCATATTATATATATTTAATCCGGCCTGGTTACCCGGTCGGAGAGAATGACTTTCAAATGGAGCAGTCTACATGGTAGGGTGGGTTTTTAAATGTCAGAAGTCTGTCGGAAGCTTGTTTTAACAGAATGTGTCCCTATTTGCCTTTGCCCTTTGCTTTGCAGTTTTCGGGCCAACGATAGTAAAACCCAAAACGAACAAGGCGAAAGACATGAGGAAACATCGTGGATACGGATAAGTTTTTTCAAAGGGCAACCTTATCCAAGAATGAAGCCGAACGAGATGTCATAAATCTGTCATATTTCAGTGCATTTTGTTCTCTATCGGGAATGTTGATGTAATGGTGTTAGAAAAAAAATAATCTTGTTGTCATACTTTGGAAAAAGATCGGTCGCGATTTATTTTGGAGAAAAAGTACATGAACAAAACAAAACTAACTGTCTATCACATTTATTGGCATTTCCAAACCCACATACCTTGCTACGGGCGTCGAATTCTATCCAAACGTCCACAGTTTTCATGTTCTATAAACACTTCAAGTGCCTCGAGAAAACCTCCGTGAATTATGCATGCATCCACAGGGAGCCTTGTTATTGGAAATGTCAAACTTTCGTAATTTTCATACCACTACCAGCAAACACTCATGCACTGGGGCGGGGGGAAAATAAAGAATTCGTTCGAGGATAGACTTCCTCATGCGGGTCACACTAGCGGACTCGTCCGAGGAGAAGGGTGCGGGAATGACAGCGAAGAAGTCGAACCACACAAGCTGGCGGGCCACAAACTCTGATTTCAGGGCGTTTCTCTTCCAGACGGCCGCATGTTTTGCCGCCTGCTGCAAATGTAATGTTTTGGACAAATCAGGCAAATAGCGCCTTGGTGCCCCTTTTTACATTTCTTCACACACACGCACCCCCCCCCCCCCCCCCGGACATAAGCTGTCTTTCCCGCATTCCTCTTCTCGGACGAGTCAACTAGTGTGGCCCGCCTGATGAAGTTTCCAACATGAGTCGGCTCCACCTGTAAGAACACGTTTGTACTTCTTGCGCCTGGCAAAGACTTTTCAGTCAGAAATCTGCGTTTTGTATTTCATCTTGCATTCCATTCTACATGTCTTCGTTTACAGATGCCTGCATTTCACCAGACGATTAAGACCTTTAACTCACACTGTTTGTTCTATCAGATAATAAGAAAGATTTTGAAATACACACACACAGACACACACACACGCACGCACGCATGCATGCACAAACACACACAGAGCGCGCGCACAAAACAACACACACACACACACACACACACTCAAACACACAGACGTATACACACACATACACGCACAGATTCTCGCCCCCCCCCAAAAAAAAAAAAAAAAAAAAAGAAAAAAAAAGAAGAAAAGAAGAGAAAAAAAGAAGAAAAAGAATACTTTAAGGACCTTTCAATCTGCAGCTTAAAAAAAGTCTCTCCTTCAAACAGATTTCACGAGACAAATTGCGGACTTCGATAATACATCTAATGTACGTTATGAAATACTACCTTTTCTTTACATCATACGCATGCATTCCGTTCGCGAGGTGAATAATGTCCTTCTTGTACCGACCAAATAGTTGTAATCAAAGAGCAGGTCCATAAAGTGTCGTCTTCAAGTCCTCTAGAGGTTTGCCTTTACTGGGTGAGACATTCTGTTTCCAGACGGCATTCAGAGCAGAAGACGTGAATGTTTCCGCTGCTCCATCAAGTGTAGAAATTTAGACTAAAGTCTCATCCGTGTATTACTCCCGCCTTCAGTCCATTCCCCACTCACCACACCCCATCCCCAAAGTAGATAGAGTCGTGAAACAGACGTATACATTGTTTACTTAATTAGCATATCTGCTTTAAAAAAGAAAAAACAGGACACGGGTCCAAAACATTTAATGGCGATTGTGACGTTGGTGTTTGCCTCTATTTGCCTGCTGAAATTACAAATGCGTTTCACCATAATTCAAAATTTATTCGATGGAGACACCTGATGGATGGAGACACCTGATGGATGGAGACACCTGATGGTAGGTTTTGGAAAAGGACATTAACCTCGAGCAGTTTATGTGGCTGGCGAAAGATGTATTTAGATGTATGAAAGAGTTTGGTTGTGAGGAGATTTGTAAGCACAAATATATGATCCAGACGACGATTTTCAAACCTTTTCGAGAGCCGTAGGTTTTCACCGCAGAGTTCCTGCCGTGGAGCACTGTCCTGTTTTCTGCTTCTGAAATAAATGTGCAACATCGACGTTAAGTCTCATTCCCACGTTTTTGCTACAACACGGTCGGCTTTCACTACTAAATAACTGGTGCATAAACATGTCATCCTCAGCGCAATTGTGTGACTAGTCCTCTAAAGGTCGGTCGTCTGACGCCTTTGTCGATTTTCAGATTATTGTGCCGTCACAAAGTGCGATGTCGCTGAGAATAATTATTATGACAGATGTATCGGTTGACGATTTATGCCTCTTTGAATAAGTGTGTATCGAAAACAAGCAGCCTCCATCCCCCCAACACATACCCCCACTGCCCTTTTTTATTTTTAAAATCATAGAAATATGTGTTGTAACTGTGCAGACAATAAACGGTTAATAACCAAATTTTACTGCGAACGGGCAATTTCATTGGCTGCTAGCTCACAGAAATTCTCCCAACGGCCAATCAAAATGCACAACATAAATACAAAGTGGGGTGTTAAGCAAATTAGACGCACGTTCTGTTTTTCACTGGAAAATAACAGTCTTTTTTAGACGTCAAAAAGAACTATCAATCGGCGGATTTAAACTGAAGCTCATAGGGAATATGGAGGGATGATTAAGTTTTCTGAATGAAGCAAACTGGAAATTGCGAAAGTGATCCCTATCGATGCAAATCCTGCTGTATCTCTATTTGACAAAATTATCAGATTTACTCTGTTAGGAAGGACAGGTGACATTGTCAAAACATCGATTCTCCGTTGTTTTTGCTACACCACACATCCAAATTAGTCATCAAGTTGATTGCGTGAGATGATATACTATCTACAAAGAGTATGATTGTGAGTTTCCCATTTTTCTGAAAATAAAGCAATCCTACAGAGTACGATTTTTTTTCTTATTTACCATTACAACGACATTGACGACAATCACCACTATCAGCACCGCCGCCATCATAATGTTGTTTCTTTGTCATTTTCCCTGTCATTTTTAGTATTTCATATGAAATTTCGACTGAAAACTTTCACATGCAAATTCCAAAATCTTTGTCACACTAGTCAGCAATCCCTCAGACATCCTTCGAAAATAAATTTTAAAAAAGGCGCAATTATTCTACAAGGAAAAAAAAGAGGGAAAAAGGAGAATAAAGGAAGGACGAAAAGAAGAAAGAAATCATGACAACCATCTACACCTGCAGAGTTCGTTGTGACCCGTGTGAACCTTCATGTTGACCCACTGTGATTGCCCTGCCTTTACAGCCCTGAAACAACACAGGAACCTTTTGTTTTTCACACAGGAAGAGCTCCACAAAACCCGCCCAACCGACGCCGACGGAGTTTTTGCTGGTTGGCTCGTTTAGAGTCGAATCCCCTGCTGCAGTGAAATTTATGAATGAAATTCTCCCTAAAGCTCCTCAAGCAAGTAAACGAAACAAATTGACTGCCTGCCTTGCCGTCCCTCTGCCCATGAAGGCGACTTTGTGGGCATGCTTGCCTCATGTGCTACAGCTCCTGGGAGAGACGCCGAAGCATGAGACTGGCCCGTCCTCTACGGCTAGCTGCGCGCGCACCCTGTTCAACTGCTCGCCACTACTCATCTCCTACCTCATGCATATTTATAAGGCAAACTCCCTAGTCCGTGGTCGAGTTGAACAGTTATGGTCCATCTGTATGAGTGATTGAAGGCAAGAGAAATAGCGCATTAAAAGGACGCGCGGTTTCTGATTTGGTTTGCTCTGCGTCTATAGAACGGATACCTCTGATAAAGTTTTGAAAACTTTCAATTTGGAAGAGAACCGAATAACATGCACATTTGTAATGCAAAGGAACATGCTTCAGTGTTTTGTGCCATTGGACCAATTCTATTTCCTGTTCCTGCACGAGAATTAAAAAAGAGCATAGTTTTGTCCTCAGATGGCGACCCAATTTCTTTTAGATGGTTATCGTCGTGAAAATGTGTTTTTCTACATCTTCTCACGTGAGATTTTTTTCTTCTGTGTTCTATCCAATCGACACTGTTCGGGCTACTTCTACTATCAGCATGGTTTTCCCTCTATGATCGGATGATAAATTAAACAGACTTCATATTCATCATTACTCCAGACAATGTTACGAGGAAAACCTTTTGTATGATATTTCTGGGTTTGGTTATTTTGTGTGAAAAAAGTGTCCGCTGTATATTTTCCCCGTCTGTGGACTGCAGTCATCATATTTTCATCATTTCCAAGTAAATATTCGTCCAAGCACATCTGGACTATGGAGGAAAAACGCTGACAGCGACAGAAATGAAACAAATAAAGGTTAACAATGGCTATCGTCGTATCAAATAAACAAAAGCCACAAAATGACGAACGCACTAATTATCTATAAATTAATTCAGTTATGTAATAGGTGAGTAAAGTCAGTACCAAAATACATGTTGCGCAACAACTTGTGGTAATATAATGTCTGTTGCTTCATAGAGGTTGTTTTTTGCATTGGGTTTGTGTTCTTTCAGTAGGACAGGAAGTGCAAGCCGCTAATATTGCACAACATCTTCCCACAGCATGGTTACTTGCACTAAAGACACCCAAAGGTCCAAAGGGAAATCTCGCAGCTTTGATTCCACTGAAAGTGGCAAAATATCAATACAATTTTCTGCCACATTGCGAACAGGCAGGCCTACAAAACCTAACAAAATGTTATCAAAATTTTCAGCCACATCGCTAACATCGAGGCGTGAAAATTCCAGGAGAACATACTTCAGCAGCTACGGCGTGGTAACGCTTCTGGTCCAGTTAGAGCTACTAAGCAATAACTGCACATGAACGGCTAAACAGGGAATAGTGGTTGCCATGTGCTCTCCTACAGAGCAAGTTTAGGGATAGCGGCCATTGCAGAGTACTTCATTCTAACTTCAAGCGGTTTGGGTGCAGATGTCGACACAGACGATAGTACAATTCTCATATATTTTGTCATGTTCTTTTCTTGAAAAAGAAAGCCCGCTAAACTAAATTAAAAAAGACAACAAAACACACACACACACACACACACACACACACACACACACACACACACACACACACACACACACACACCGAACAACTTGCATTTAACTAAAAATGTGGAGCAACTTCCAGTCTGACCTGTATCGTCACGTTTAAGATTATGATGAATCCGCAGCAATAACCTACTTTGCCTCCAAACGAGATCGCTGTGCGGTCAATGAATTACGCAACATAACTTTTGTATTTGGAACCATGCACTCACTGATGAGCCAAGTTTCCTCCATCAGTCACCCCGTTTGACTTCCTGTGTAAAGGCTTGGCAGTACAGAATGTTCTGACTCTTGCCTTCCTCCTTCCCCTCCTTCTCGAAAAATGAAAGTATGACGCCGATGCTGGAGTCAGAGGGACGGACTTTTTTGTACCTTAAATGCATCAGCTTCTATGATATTGCGTCACGGAAGCCATAAGTAGTTTTGTTGCTTTCAGAATGCTGCCATTTTAACGTCATCGCACCCGGACAATATGTAGATCTACGTACAATTATCATACTGAGTCAATCCATTATTAAAAAAACAAAAACAAAACAAGAAAAAGCAAAATACAATTTTGTCAAAAACCTGTGCGATTCATCCGCCATATTAGGTGTAACATTTCGACAAGCATTCTTGTTTGAACTGTCAGGCCTTTCAGGCAATGTCTACTCAAGATGACGTCAGATCTGTGAGTTTAGTGGCAAATGAAACAGCATCAAACGAATTCTCAAGTAACAATACGTTCATGCAATATCATTGCCGAATCAAGTATGATATGTACCCATACATCTCTCAAAAACTGTTAACGATCACACACCGTCTTGAGAGAGATAAAAGAATCCCTTGCGCATTAACATATTTAGCACATGTTTCGGACATACACTAGTGGTCATTTGTCCGTCTGATAGAAAAAAGTAGGAGGATGAATATTTTTGCAGATGAAATGCAGTTTTAAAATTCGTCATAAAGTTAAGTAGAGTTTAATTTTTGTAGACAAGCCACAAATACTACAGAATCAAATACGTATCCTCTAAAGTAAAAAAGAAAAGAAAATGCTTCCTGAAATCCATGCGGGTAGCAGACCAAGGTTTTTGGTATGAAAATCTCCATTCACGTTTCCACGCAAAGAGAGCATTAGGTGACGGCACACTTTGCATATGCAAATGCGTACTTTCTTAGAAAACTGGTGGTTCAGAGTGAGGCGGGGTCTGTTGGAGTATCATAAATGGTATTATGGTCACATCGGGTCATTAGATTTTAGTGCAAAAACCTAACGACTTTAAGTGTGTGTGTTTATATATGTGTGTGTGTTGTGTGTGTGTGTTTGTGTGTGTGTGTGTGTGTGTGTGTGTGTGTGTGTGTGTGTTTGTGTGTGCGTGTGTGTGTGTATGTGTGTGCGTGAGTGTATGTGTGTGTGTGTGTTCATGTGTGTGTGTGTGTGTGTGTGTGTGCACGCATGTGTGTGTATATACAAGTGTTTGCATTTGTAAAAAATAATTGTGTACCATAACCACTTTTTTAAGGCGACGCTGATACTTATCGATGCCGTTTATTCAAAATAAAAAACACTAACTAGATTTAGCGAAGTAATTGCTTCCGACATTGCTTTGTCATTTCAGCTAATATGTTAACAGCCTCATTACCCTTGTGCTCATTATCTTTAGTGACTGCATTTGTTGGAATCGTACGTAGTGCATGGTTGTTCGCTTCTTCCGTGGGCTCTCGCAATCTGCTACTGTGTTTTCAGGTAACACGATTTGCTTCTGCAAAAAGGACACGTATATACAATATCTCATGACCAAAACCTTTACTTTCCTCAGAAGAGAGTTTTGCACTGGTAGAACTACAACTCCAATAAACATGTTTTGTTGTGCGACGCTTTACAAATAACACGTGTTACAGTCTAACACAGTCCAGTCACAAAGTAGTTCAGTGAGGCTGCTCCGTAGATGGAGCGACGTCGCCGGGAGGTACGGGGTAGAACGAAAAACAATTTTTTGTTTCACACTTCCTCAATTAACAAAACAGCTCACCGAAACTACGTATTCTTTCCAGCAGGATTACAACAAACAAACTCGGTCAAAGCTCTATTACTCTTTTAGGATCATCATAACTACTGCCCCCTTACAAAAGATCAAAGTCGATCCTTTTTTTACAAAGGCTTCCCAGGGATTGGCGACAGTTCATTCAAGTCAGCCTTACGCACGGGCGGGAGTTGCACAGCCAGTGTATAGACGCGTGCCCTGTTCTCCTCAATGAGTCAACGGGGCGAAGGGCCATAACTCCGCCTACCCACCGGCGCTCCTTCTGGCGAGAGGTGCTGTTGATGTTCTATTCAAGAGTCTGGCCTGCTCTCGCCCCCCACATTTCCAACTTTCTAGCCAGGGCCCATAACTCTGTCCTGGGTTTGCTCTACCTCAAAAGACTAATTGATTTCCCTGCGCGATGAAGTGTTTCTTTTGCTGTGAAACGTCCAAATAGTGTCCCAAAAGATTTTTGAACTTTTGGAACTTGTTTTCCTACCCCAGTAGATGCTTCTGCCTGTCCAAGTACCAGCGTATGAAGACGATCTTGTTCAAGGATATGTTTATGATTTCTTAAAATCATTGTTAATGACTGATTTTTACCGTCATCCGCAACAAGAGAGGCTGCAAATGAAAGTAACGTGTCTTGTGATCACGAAAACACTTTTGTTCCATGAAATGTAAAAGCTCGGTAATTATTTTGTTCTCGAACAAATCATACTTAACATTCTTCAGAAGTTTAGCAGTGGAGCATCGTCTGCCTTGCTCATTTCACTGTGCATGCACAGCCGCGTCAGGGGAATTCCCAGTAACACAGGCAGACCGCTACAGGGTGCATGCCATTAATGTCGACACGCTTGTGTTAGTAACTGAACAGGAGACATTTCCAGCGTTACTAAATGATATTGAGCGCTGACTACAGGCCTGTACAACCGCGCCCAGAGTAGGGTCCTCTAGTAAGGCAAGGGCGTGACAGCAGTTTTGCCACTACAGACTCAACTTCAAGAAGTCTTAGGTTTACGTACTGTTTTGTCATGAGTTAGTTCTGAAATGTCAACATTAAAAGTAAAAACAATTACAACCGTGTTTATGTTTACATCGTACTCGAAGTCCGACGTAGTGATTAAAATAGTCAGAGTTGTATAGTTTGTGATAAGTTATCTTAACTTCCGCCTTCGTTGCCTACAATGCGACTAGCAAACCCCTCCTAAAAACAAACAAACAAACAAACAAACCTTGACTTGGGAATTTTCTTGTATTATCTATGAAATACAGTTGTTGCCCAGAAATGTCACAAGTAATTTCTTTGCTCCATGCACTGCTGTATACACTGGCAAACATAAAATTAGCGTTGCAATGAAAATGCCTCATGACCAGAAGAGCTTTGATATGTAGATATTCATTCTAAAAATAGTGGCATAGAGCACAACCGATGTAATGCCTTTTCGGGCACAAACGTCGCATTCAACAAGGAATTAACGAAAACTTTTCAGCTTTGAAAGATTTGTATACGCGGGAAAATGCGTTGGTAGAATTGACACACGTCTATAAATGTTTATTTCGTAAAATGGGACCTAGCACATGCTGTCAGCGTTTGTGGAGAAGTTGGATATCATTGCAACAGTATTGCTCCTGGTTTCGCCCTGACGTCGTTTCCTCATGACCCGAGGAACTAAAGATGGACATATTTTACTATGGCCAAATGTGCAGACACAGACACACTCACAATGGAGCTGGAATAACTCCGCAAATAGTCTTCAAAGTCTGACTATGCAGGTCAAACAGTGAAGTCCGTTTACTTCAGATGAGTTGGTAATTTGTCCAAATCTTCAAACTCTCTGCAAGTACAAAACGCAGTTTTATTGCCCCTAGTCTGCAGTTGATTTCTTTTCTCTCTTGCATGCCACACCTTTCACAGCCCAAAGTTTTTATTGCTAACGTACTTGGCTTTATGAAAATATTCCAGTGAGTATGTGGAATATTAGTGCAACCATTCAATCTTTTAGCAAATTTATTTAAAGTGCAATTTCTCAGTGCGACAACTACAAGTGTTGAATTGTATTCACGTAGCTAGATTGCAGAGCATTTTAAACAATGGCTCCTCTGTATTGTGTCCTGGTTAAAATTTGCTCTAATCTTTTCGATACAATTTATTTCGAGTGACCCTTTTCGTTCCAGGGTTAAATTTATTAAATAGATCTTTTCTCCACATCTCTTATCGAAATCATTCAAAGCCCTCGAGTGTGTATTTCACTGCACATAAAAACTATACTTCCGGCTGTTTCTCTCTTTTATCACTTGCCGACTACGCGAGAAGCACAGTAGTTATTGATATAATTCGGTTTGATGAGTACGTCTGATTATTTCTTGATATTTTGTTTCCACATTACAACTCTCGTCCCCATAACATCTTGTCACTGGACATATCTGTCAAAAGTGTATACAAATAAAAATCAGTGTATTCTATTGAATTGTACACAACATCCCACAGCGCATTCCTTTAGTTTTTATATTTTAAATTAACAGAATCCCGTGAGTGTTGGTCAAAATCGTTCGACACATGAAATTTTACTATTATTGTTGCTCTATTTCCATTTTACACTTCAACGCCCCATCGCGTGTGCTCTCTTTCGCTGTATATCTGTCTGCTTCACTGGAGATCCTCGGCCTGCTCCGGACATGGGTGGTCAGCAGAGGGCAGTAAAACGCCCCCCTGGTGAGAATTAACCTCCTCCACGAATGCGTTTTGCCACGCATCCTCTCCCGTCTGGCTCGTGACCTTCTTTCTCCGACTGAAAGAGAGAGGGAGAGAGAGAGAGAGAGAGAGAGAGAGAGAGAGAGAGAGAGAGAGAGAGAGAGAGAGACAGATTGACAAACACAGAGACAGACAGACACAGAGACAGACAGACAGACAGACATATAGACAGACAGACATATAGACAGACAGACAAACAGCCAGCCAGACAGACAGACAGACAGACAGACAGACAGACAGACAGACAGAGACAGAAAGAGAGAGAGAGAGAGAGAGAGAGAAAGAGAGAGAGAAAGAGAGAGACAGAGACAGAGACAGGACAGAGAGAGAGAGAGAGAGAGAGAGAGAGAGAGAGAGAGAGAGAGAGGGAAAGTTATCCATATCCGCACTGTGTCCATATACGAGTACGTGTTGCGCTTCAATTAAGTCTTCAAGCGTCTGGGCACACAAAACTAACCAAACACGTAAAACAAATTGCAATCGTTCGTAATCCACAAAGCTTAAATAAAGTTAGTTAAAATCTGCAGGAAGACTATAAAAATTTAACCTTTCTTTCTTGCTGCACATCCATATTAATTTATCAAATATTCAAAATGAGATTCCTTGAGTATACCTCGTGTTATGATGCCAGTCAGAAACATCGACAGCTGCGACATAAGTCGCCAATTTCTGATTGATGTGAATGCATAGAAATTGACTGCCTACAATTTTTGGTCCTCTTCTCATCAAACCGAAATGCAAGGGTGAAAAGAATATGAATTTCTTGGTCATTTGGGGTGGGGATGGGATGGTTGGGTTTTGGGGTGGGGATGGGGTGGTTGGGTTTTGGGGTGGGGATGGGATGGTTGGGTTTTGGGGTGGGGATGGGATGGTTGGGTTTTGGGGTGGGGATGGGGTGGTTGGGTTTTGGGGTGGGGATGGGATGGTTGGGTTTTGGGGTGGGGATGGGATGGTTGGGTTTTGGGGTGGGGATGGGATGGTTGGGTTTTGGGGTGGGGATGGGATGGTTGGGTTTTGGGGTGGGGATGGGATGGTTGGGATGGTCGAGGGAAAAATGAGAATGAGGTAGCCTGACTTTTTCTCTGTAATAGAAGATTCCTTTGTTGAAACGGCTTCGTTATTTTATTTCCAAATGGCGCTAGTGCATAGTTCGTGCACACAGAACATCATATTCTCCTTTCTATGTGACTTTCAGCAGTGTAACAAAAAAGAATTGACAAATTAAAAATTCATCTCAAATACCATCAGTCGTATCGGCATAGAAATCGGCTGGGAGTGAAAGTATCAACTGGGAATGCTATATGGAAAAGCACCAAGACATCACAGCGTTGACTGCTCTTCATGACACAATGCTATATGGAAAAGCACCAAGACATCACAGCTTTGACTGCTCTTCATGACACAAATTTCCCGCAAGGTTGATAAATAAAGAGAGTAATTTTTCTTGTATGTAAGGGGAGACATGTAACTTGGAAGAAAGCGTGAAAGCGACATGATGGCAGACTGCGATGTTTTCCTCCCCGTCATGACTGCAAGATCTTCTCTTTATCTCAGTTTGCTTCTCTTCAACTACATGTACGAGTAGGACTCACGCAAAAAGAAAGATGAACAAGCAAGAGGGACAGGTAAACGAAGAAAGTAAGAAGAAGGGGGAAGGGGAAAGAAGAGGCAGCGAGAAGGTGGGGGAAAGAAGGTAGAAAAGGGGGTGGGAGCGGGGGGTGGGGGTGGGGTGGGGTTGGGGAAGGGGAGGGACTGCTGGTTTCCTGTCATGAAGCAGAGGTAACGGCGCCATGAAACCATCGCCTTGTTAACGAGCACGATTAAGGGCCGTGATGGAGGACAGGGGCGCCGAGCCTGGGAATATGGCGCTTTTAGGGCTTCCGTTGCCTCCCTCACAACTCACCCCTTACTCCAACGGGGGCGTTCCCGGGTGGCCAAAGATCTGAAGCTTGGCGCCCCCGGGGAGGATCCAATAAAGAGGGCTTTATCGCAGAGGCTTTCTTTTGTCTCAAGAAGGCCATGCTTCCCTTCGTCTTTTTACAGGGCAGGAGATGGGAGTTGTCATCATCAGACCGCGCCGTCCTCCGAGCCTTCGCTTTGCCACTAGCGGCAAAGACAAAGCATTTTCACGGCTGACGCGGAGGCCGCTCATCTGTTTCCTTCAGCTTTGCCCTCCACGCTAAACCGTTAAAGCTCTCGTGTAAGAGGAACATCAAAGAAAAGCGTAATCGCGCTGGCATTGGTCGGGCAGCAAGAAAGCAGAAACCCCTCACGCCCGCCACAAAAACAATGGCCACCCAGTTTTTAAAAACACAGTAACTCAGGATGAAGACAGAGGGACAAGGCGTGACACTTCCGCTAGAGATATCACTGCTTGAATGTGACGACTGAATCGTTCGGCATCGCCCACGGCCTTGTTGGAGCACAAGCATATGAAAATCATTCTGGTACCAGATCGCATGAAAGTATGACGAGCACATCGTAAGAAGATTCTCTGTAGTAGAATGCTTTGCAAATTAAAAAAAAACATATCTTTTTTCATCTGATTAGCCTGTATGCTTGCCTTTTTGTTGTGGCTGCATGTACATTTGAGAGAATGTTGGGGCGACTATAAAATGGTAGAAGTATTGTTGTGTTATCAATATAAACAAAAGGCGCAGCGTTACTAACCACAAAATCAGGCGCATGCAAATGTGTTTCGAACATGAAACCTTATTTTTCGACGTTGATTTCACGTTTCCTACACTATGCTGGGCTAATATTCGTGATGTATGCATTTTTATATGAACATGCATCACGGTTGCATGACTCATGTGCAAAAATTAGCAGATCATTGAGGGGAAGTCGCACTCTCGGATATGGATGGATGGATGGATGGATGGAAGGATGATTGGGTGGATGGATGGATGGATGGATGGATAGATGGATGATTGGATGGATGGATGGATGGATAGATAGATGGATGATTGGATGGATGGATGGATGGATGGATGGATGGATGGATGGATGGATGGATGGATAGATAGATGGATGATTGGATGGATGGATGGATGGATGGATGGATGGATGGATGGATAGATAGATAGATGGATGATTGGATGGATGGATGGATGGATAGATGGATGGATGGATGGATGGATGGATGGATGGATGGATGGAATTTTACGGCCTATCAGTCTTTGTAGGCAACTGAAGGCAATTGATCACGAAAAATGTCAGAATTAAAATTAGAAGAACAAGTCACGATGTTCCTGGTTATTCTCCTCTTACGAAACGCGTAGGGAGACGCGGTGGGTCATGTCTTACTCCCAACCCACAGGGGGCTGCATTCTCGGAGACAAAAACCAAAGTGCGGTACACGAATTGACACACACGATTCATAGTTTGGCGCGCCTCTTTGCTCACGTTTCTATCACGACCTTCGATGGAATGATCATTCAGACAGCATGGAAACCCGGATGATCTAAATGTGGGAGCCCAGGGTGGTGCGGCTTAAAGTTGTTTGTCCACAACTGCTCGCACGTTTATTCGCTCTCATTGATCCCCACGTGCATTGCTTGCGACACTTTCCTCCGACATAATGTGATTGCAATGGTTGTTGCCTGGAGCCGTTTTTAAGGGAGATGGACTCGTTCACGTCCGACACTTCTGACAAGATCAAGGCGTCCTCTGCAGACGGTGCACACTGCAGGGATTGTTTGACCAGTTGGATGAACATTCCCCATGGACAGTTTCCACCGTTGTCAGAGAAATATGCTACACTGTTCTGCATCACAAACAAGCTCGTCGTCGCCTACGTTGTCTGTGTTCGTATAGTCACCAGAAAATCGCACACTTTACCTCTCAAACCGACATAATCTGAGGGAGACAACAGGTGCATGCAGTTAATGATGCTTGTACATGTTCACGATCCTGGCTAGGGAGTTTTTGACAGAGCGGGAGCAGAAAAAAGCTACAGAAGAGCTTGAGGAAACGAGAATGAATCGATGAGTGGACGGATGGAGTTTTACGGCCTATCAGCCTTTGTAGGCTATTTAAGGCCATTGATAAAAAAAATCATCCGAATTGTTTAAAATAAGACCTAGTCAAGGCATGATTTCACGAAATATTCGCTTCTGACGAATCGCGTAGGGACACGCGGTGGGTCTATTCTTGCCCCCAAATCACAGGGGATTAGAGGAAAAGAGGACAGGCAGAGCAGCAGCAGTAGTTGTGGTGGTGGTGGTGGTAGTGGTGATGGTGGTGGTGGTAGCTGCAGCAGCACCCTTAGTCGCAGTAGTAGTAAGGGAAAGTGGTGGTGGTGGTGGTAATAATAGTGGAGGTAATGGTGATGGTGGTGGTATTGGTGATTGTCGTAGCATTAACGGCAATAGTATCAAAGCGATAGCAGCAGCAGAGGCGGTGGTAGAGGCAACAGCAGCAGTAGTAGAAGAAATGATGATGGAGATAGAGTGGGAGGAAGAGGAGGAGGAGGAGGAGGAGGAGGAGGAGGAGGAGGAGGAGGAGGAGGAGGAGGAGGAGGAGGAGGAAGTGGTGGTGCAGGAAGAGGAGAAGAGGAGGAGGAGGAGGAGGAGAAAGTGGTGGTGCAGGAAGAGGAGAAGAGGAGGAGGAGGAGGAGGAGGAGGAGGAGGAGGAGGAGGAGGAGGAGGAGGAGGAGGAGGAGCAGAAAGGAGAAGAAGGAGGAGGAGGAGGAGGAGGAGGAGGAGAAGGAGGAGGAAGAGAAGGAGGAGGAGGGAAGAGGAGGAGGAGGAGGAGGAGGAGGAGGATGAGGAGGAGGAGGAGGAGAGGGGATTGAGGAGGAGGAGAAGAATGAGGAGGAGGAGGAGGAGGAGGAGGAGGAGGAGAAGAAGAAGGAGTAGGAGGGGGAGGAGGAGGAAGGGGGGGGAGAGGAAGAGGAAGGGGGGGGAGGAGGAGAGGAGGAGGAGGAGTAGGAGGAGGAGGAGGAGGAGGGAGGAGGAGGAGGAGGAGGAGGAGGAGGAGGAGGAGGAGGAGAAGGAGGAGGAGGAGAACGAGGAGGAAGAGAACGAAGAGGAAGAGAACGTGGAGGAAGAGAACGAGGAGGAAGAGAACGAACAGGAAGAGAACGAGGAGGAGGAGGAGGAGGAGGAGGAGGAGGAGGAGGAGGAGGAGGAGGAGGAGGAAGAAGAGAACGAAGAGGAAGAGAACGTGGAGGAAGAGAACGAGGAGGAAGAGAACGAACAGGAAGAGAACGAGGAGGAGGAGGAGGAGGAGGAGGAGGAGGAGGAGGTGCTGCAGGAGTAGGTACAGTTGGGTGAGGTACAGAAGGAGGAGGTGCAGGAGGAGGAGGAGGAGGACGTGCAGGAGGAGGAGGAGGTTCAGGAGGAGGATGTGCTGCAGGAAGAGGAGGAGGAGGTGCTGCAGGAGAAGGTACAGATGGGGGAGGTATAGGAGTAGGTAGTGCAGGAGGAGGAGGTACAGAAGGAGGAGGTACAGGAGGAGGAGGAGGTACAGAAGAAGGAGGAGCAGAAGGAGGAGGAGCAGAAGGAGGAGCAGAAGCAGGAGGAGCAGAAGGAGGAGGAGGAGGAGGAGAAGGAGGAGGAGGAGGAGGAGAAGGAGGAGGAGGAGGAGGAGGAGGTACAGAAAGAGGAGGAGCAGAAGGAGGTGGTACAGAAGGAGGAGGAGGAGCAGGTGGATGAGGTACAGGAGGAGCAGGAAGAGGAGGTGCAGGAAGAGGAGGTACAGGAGGAGAAGGAGGAGGAGGTACAGGAGGAGAAGGAGGAGGAGGTACAGGAGGAGGAGGAGGAGGAGGAGAAGCAAGATGAGGAGGAGGAGAAGCAAGAGGAGGAGAAGCAAGAGGAGGAGCAAGAGGAGGAGGAGGAGGGAGGAGAAGGAGGGAGGAGGACGGAGGAGGAGGAGGAGGAGGAGGAGGAGGAGGAGAGAGGAGAAGAGCAAGAGGAGGAGGAGGAGGAGGAGGAAGAGGGAGGAGGAGGAGGAGAGGGAGGAGGAGGAGGAGGAGAGGAGGAGGAGGAGGAGGAGGAGAAGGAGGAGGAGGAGGAGGAGGAGGAGGAGGAGGAGGAGGAGGAGGAGGAGGAGGAGGAGGAGGAGGAGGAGGAGGAGGAGGGAGGAGGAGGGAGGAGGAGGAGGAGGAGGGAGGAGGAGAAGGGAGAAGGAGGAGGGAGGAGGACGAGGAGGAGAAGGGGAGGAGGAGGAGGAGGGAAGGAGGAGGAGGAGAGAGGAGGAGGAGGAGGGGAGGAGGAGGAGGAGGGAGGAGGATAAGGAGGAGGATGATAAGAAGGAGGATGATAAGGAGGAGGAAGAGGAGGAGGAGGAGGAGGAGGAGGAGGAAGAGGGAGGAGGAGGGAGGAAGAAGGAGGAGGAGGAGGAGGAGGAAGAGGGAGGAGGAGGAGGAGGAGGAGGAGGAGGAGGAGGAGGAGGAGGAGGAGGAGGAGGAGGGAGGAAGAGAAGGGAGGGGGAGGAAGGGAGGGGGAGGAAGGGGAGAGGGAGGGGGAGGAGGAGGGGGAGGGGGAGGGGGTAGTAAGGGGAAAGGGTGAGGGGGAGGGGAGGGGGAGGAGGAGGAGGAGGAGGGGGAGGAAGGGGAGGAGGGGGATGAGGAGGAGTGGGAGGAGGAGGAGGAGGAGGAGGAGGAGGAGGAGGAGGAGGAGGAGGAGGAGGAGGAGGAGGAGGAAGAGGAGGAGGAGAAGGAGGAGGAGAAGGAGGAGGAGAGAAGTGCTAGTGGTATAAGAGGAGGAAAAGGAACAAAGGTGAGGCGGAAAGGAATAGGGTGAAAGGAGTGAATCGCGACCATTATCATTGTAACCCAGCAGTGCACCAGTCTGACATCTTTCCTTGACAAGTTTTTCACCTCCTTCATCGCATATAAAACATCAATCTCGGCCTCTTGATATTCCGAGCACAATGACTAGCTGTTGAGATGACGAACAGTATGACTTCACTGTCGATTCTTGCTCAAGGGCCGACTGTCCTCTGCATGGGCTTGCCCAAACATGCCGCCATCTGACTGACAAAATCACAAAGTCATTTGTTTGTGTCTGGGGTGGCTCTCGGGTTATATCACCTCGAAAATGCCCCGCACAGATTTCCGTAACAAACGCAGCCATCCGATCAACCACGCTCGACTGCGCGTGAAAGCGAGAGTGCTTATTCACCTGTAAATTAGGCAGCGCGGATGGGCTTTCGCAGCCATTGTGGGTCTGCACCCAGCACTCATGAAGTTACCCCGATTCTCCCAGCTTTTTCGTGTGGAAGCGGGTTTTACGGCTGTTAGGCCGAGTATTTACTGGTCGCCTTCCCCTGCAAGCTGACGCCTTCGGGACAGTGAAAAGGACAACCGTCTCCTCAAAAGGCAACCTAGGCAGCCACAAACTACAGGTGTGTGTAGACGCCATCTTATGAGGATCCCGCCACTTTGGATATTTGAATGAATTGTGGTCGATTT
>JAWQFJ010028219.1:75000-80000 GCA_034096865.1 Theodoxus fluviatilis | reverse complement strand
CGACCTTCACACCTCCTATACTATCACGTTTTGACTATAGCGTTGTTTTTCTCTTTGGAGCATAAGCATTGTTTATCTCTCAACCCAAGTAGGAGTTTTCGCGAAAACGTCACGTGGTAACTACCGTGTGGCCACTGCGTGACAAGGCCACTGCGTGACATGGTCACGCGCCTCTATTGGCTGGCGTTGAGAATTGATCGGAGATCCGCAAAGTAGGCGGGGCTGCGTACGGTTAATTATCTGCTAAACCCTTCACAGTCACAGCTGCATAGCCTTATATCCACATCACCGCCTCTACCCATTTCCCCCTCCACATGTTCCCCCAGCTCTCAAACACCACCGCCCATACCTCTAATCCCCCCCCCCTCCCGTTTTAACAGCCCCCCCCGTCCCTATCTGTTTCATTTATTCCCCCCACCCCCTCCCTCCTCAACTCCATCTCCAATCTTCTGTCTGCCTCCACCCATACACTCCCGCGGAGCGACTTATAGGCACGCCGCTGGTAAAAGGTTTACGGCGTATTATATCCAGTCTCGACCCTTTAAGCAGTCCAATTTTCGAAAACCAGGGAGGTATAACGCCACCATCCCCGACCCGTCAAATTAGCGTCAGCCATGCATAAGCGTGGAAAAACCAAAATAGCATTCAACCATGACTGCCTAGCAATGGGCAGTGTGCTTCTCTGTATCTCAAGTGTACGAGTTCACTTTTTAAGTCTTGGTATATGGAATAAAGGATCTCTCTCTCTCTCTCTCTCTCTCTCTCTCTCTCTCTCTCTCTCTCTCTCTCTCTCTCTCTGTCTCTCTCTCTCTCTCTCTCTCTCTCTCTCTCTCTCTCTCTGTCTCTCTCTCTCTCTCTCTCTCTCTCTCTCTCTCTCTCTCTCTCTCTCTCTCTCTCTCTCTCTCTCTCTCTCTCTCTCTCTCTCTCTCTCTCAAGTCGTCCTCATCAAAATTCTCCCCTGCTAATTACGATCAAATAGGAGACTTTCGACTCCTTCTTCTCTTCCATTTGGTTCCGAGTCTTTGTTACTTGCTCTTCTGCCACTTGGAAAGATGCTGTCAAAGGGGCATAGCGAGGTAGGAGTCGAGAAAAACCGGGAGCTGGAGGAGACAGAGGAGCTGGAGGAGACAGAGGAGCTGGAGGAGACAGAGGAGCTGGAGAAGACAGAGGAGCTGGAGGAGACAGAGGAGCTGGAGGAGACAGAGGAGCTGGAGAAGACAGAGGAGCTGGAGGAGACAGAGGAGCTGGAGGAGACAGAGGACATGGAGGAAACAGAGAAGCTGGAGGAGACAGAGGAGCTGGAGGAGACAGAGGAGCTGGAGGAGACAGAGGAGCTGGAGGAGACAGAGAGCTGGAGGAGACAGAGGAGCTGGAGGAGACAGAGGACGACAGAGGAGCTGGAGGAGACAGAGGACATGAGAGGAGACAGAGAGCTGGAGGAGACAGAGAGCTGGAGGAGACAGAGAGCATGGAGGAACAGAGGAGCATGGAGGAGACAGAGAGCTGAGAGGAGACAGAGGAGCATGGAGGGACAGAGAGCTGGAGGGACAGAGGGCTGGAGGGACAGAGGGCTGGAGGGACAGAGGGCTGGAGGGACAGAGGGGCTGGAGGAGACAGAGGAGCTGGAGGAGACAGAGGAGCTGGAGGAGACAGAGGAGCTGGAGGAGACAGAGGAGCTGGAGGAGACAGAGGAGCTGGAGGAGACAGAGAGCATGAGAGGAACAGAGAGCATGAGAGGACAGAGAGCATGAGAGGAACAGAGAGCATGAGAGGAACAGAGAGCATGAGAGGAACAGAGAGCATGAGAGGAACAGAGAGCATGAGAGGGACAGAGAGCATGAGAGGAACAGAGAGCATGAGAGGAACAGAGAGCATGAGAGGAACAGAGAGCATGAGAGGAACAGAGAGCATGAGAGGAACAGAGAGCATGAGAGGAACAGAGAGCATGAGAGGACAGAGAGCATGAGAGGAACAGAGAGCATGAGAGGAACAGAGAGCATGAGAGGAACAGAGAGCATGAGAGGAACAGAGAGCATGAGAGGAACAGAGAGCATGAGAGGAACAGAGAGCATGAGAGGAACAGAGAGCATGAGAGGAACAGAGAGCATGAGAGGAACAGAGAGCATGAGAGGAACAGAGAGCATGAGAGGAACAGAGAGCATGAGAGGAACAGAGAGCATGAGAGAGACAGAGAGCATGAGAGGAACAGAGAGCATGAGAGGAACAGAGAGCATGAGAGGAACAGAGAGCATGAGAGGAACAGAGAGCATGAGAGGAACAGAGAGCATAAGAGGGACAGAGAGCATGAGAGGAACAGAGAGCATGAGAGGAACAAAGAGCATACGAGGACAGAGAGCATGAGAGGAACAGAGAGCATGAGAGGAACAGAGAGCATGAGAGGAACAGAGAGCATGAGAGGAACAGAGAGCATGAGAGGAACAGAGAGCATGAGAGGAACAGAGAGCATGAGAGGACAGAGAGCATGAGAGGAACAGAGAGCATGAGAGGAACAGAGAGCATGAGAGGAACAGAGAGCATGAGAGGAACAGAGAGCATGAGAGGAACAGAGAGCATGAGAGGACAGAGAGCATGAGAGGAACAGAGAGCATGAGAGGAACAGAGAGCATGAGAGGAACAGAGAGCATGAGAGGGACAGAGAGCATGAGAGGAACAGAGAGCATGAGAGGAACAGAGAGCATGAGAGGAACAGAGAGCATGAGAGGAACAGAGAGCATGAGAGGAACAGAGAGCATGAGAGGGACAGAGAGCATGAGAGGAACAGAGAGCATGAGAGGAACAGAGAGCATGAGAGGAACAGAGAGCATGAGAGGGACAGAGAGCTTGAGAGGGACAGAGAGCATGAGAGGAACAGAGAGCATGAGAGGACAGAGAGCATAAGAGGGACAGAGAGCATGAGAGGAACAGAGAGCATGAGAGGAACAGAGAGCTTGAGAGGACAGAGAGCATGAGAGGGACAGAGAGCATGAGAGGAACAGAGAGCATGAGAGGAACAGAGAGCATGAGAGGAACAGAGAGCATGAGAGGACAGAGAGCATGAGAGGAACAGAGAGCTTGAGAGGAACAGAGAGCATGAGAGGGACAGAGAGCATGAGAGGAACAGAGAGCATGAGAGGGACAGAGAGCATGAGAGGGACAGAGAGCATGAGAGGAACAGAGAGCATGAGAGGAACAGAGAGCATGAGAGGGACAGAGAGCTTGAGAGGAACAGAGAGCATGAGAGGGACAGAGAGCTTGAGAGGAGACAGAGAGCATGAGAGGAACAGAGAGCATGAGAGGAACAGAGAGCATGAGAGGAACAGAGAGCTTGAGAGGGACAGAGAGCTTGAGAGGAACAGAGAGCTTGAGAGGAACAGAGAGCTGAGAGGAGACAGAGAGCTGAGAGGAGACAGAGGAGCTGAGGGACAGAGAAGCTGGAGGAGACAGAGAGGCTGGAGAAGACAGAGAGCTGAGAGACAGAGAGCATGGAGGAACAGAGAGCTGAGAGAACAGAGAGCTGGAGGAGACAGAGAGCTGGAGGAGACAGAGGAGCATGAGAGGAGACAGAGAGCTGAGAGGAACAGAGAGCTGGAGGAGACAGAGGAGCTGGAGGAGACAGAGGAGCTGGAGGAGACAGAGGAGCTGGAGGAGACAGAGAGGCTGGAGGAGACAGAGGACCTGGAGGAGACAGAACATGGAGGAGACAGAGGACATGGAGGAGACAGAGGAGCTGGAGGAGACAGAGGAGCTGGAGGAGACAGAGGAGCTGGAGGAGACAGAGGAGCTGGAGAAGACAGAGGAGCTGGAGGAGACAGAGAAGCTGGAGGAGACAGAGGACATGGAGGAGACAGAGAAGCTGGAGGAGACAGAGGAGCTGGAGGAGACAGAGAAGCTGGAGGAGACAGAGGACATGGAGGAGACAGAGGGGCTGGAGGAGACAGATGAGTTGGAGGAAAAGAGGAGCTGGAAGCAACAGAGGAAAGACCCTGCGGTTTCTTCTGAGCCCTCAGAGCTAGCGGAGGCTGCGGCAGAGACTGTCACGAAACGTTGAGGGCGTGGTGCTTACGGTAGGAACCGTGCAAGATCTTGCGAGGAATAGGCCGGTGTAAAAAAAACGTCAACATAATGAAAGTAGATGTAAAGGCATTCAAATATTTGACACATGTTGACACCGGCCTGTTATTTGCTATCTAGGTACGCTAAGCAACGCGCCCTTGGTCTCCGCAGCCACTCGATCGAGCCGCTGTCCCCGAGCCATCTGACCTGCCAAGGCGCTTCCGTTGTCTTTCGAGACAGACGCCTGCCACAACTTATTCAACCGACAAATCGTTTAACTAACCGCTCACCCACTCATCCATGCATTCATGCATTTCATCTATCCATTTATCTGTCTAGTCTCAGATTGCTTAAACTGCTCAGTGCAGTTTCTGACTTTCGCAATAGTGCCAACATAAAAATGTCTTGCCCGTTGGTTTTCGATGCTTCGGTAGGAGGTAGACTGGGCACTAACTTGATGGCTAATGAAGAGGAAACGCATAAAGAGAAGAACAATTAAGAGACAGAGACGTCGGGTGTGTATGAAGGGGGAAGATGACAGAGTGGACATGAGAAAAAGGGACACACGGTAAACAATTAACCGTTCGCAGCACCGCACACCGCGCGCATCGCCAGCCAATCGGGGCGCGGTTTATTGATACTTGTCATTCAGTTACCACGTGGCAGTTTTGAGACAAGGCGACTCCTGTTGAGAAATAAACAGTGCTTACGCTCCAGGGAGAAAAACTCCGCTATGGTCCAAGCGTGTGCGTGGGGTGAGTGTAGGTCGGACAACCGATATCCCGACTGATCGTCGAAAGAAACAGTTTGTGACTGCAGTTTTCAACAGTTTTTATTACCTCGGTGGAGTATTGTCTGTCCCTGGTTCGCCTGTGAGCGGAGCGATGAGAAGATATAATTGAAGGATGATGAGAGAGAGAGAGAGAGAGAGAGAGAGAGAGAGAGAG
>JAWQFJ010028219.1:65000-70000 GCA_034096865.1 Theodoxus fluviatilis | reverse complement strand
CGATCTGGTCGCCAAGCCCTGCATCCAACCCTGGGAAATGTCACATCAGGCGTCTCCCAATCGAACAGATAAATCAACATATAGGGAAAAGCGGGGCATTAGGCACCCCCCTTTTTAATTTCGGCAATTACTCTGTTCTGTTTAAAGTTACATCAAGTTAAACAGAGTATACATATTTATGGCACTAATATCCAGTGAAACACACTGACTTTCTTTGGTAAACCTGAAACGAAATATTTAAAAACAAATTTTATTTTTTACAGTGAACTTCATGCTCTCGGGGCATTAAGCCCCAGGAGGTAGGTCCCAACATAAAATACTTATTTTGGTCAGTTTTATCTCATCTAGCCCTGCTGCCTAATTGGTAGTCTCTGACAGCTCAGAGCAATCCAACAAGCTGCATGTGATACCATTCATCAAAACAAAGTGTATGGTATTCATTTATTTCTTCTGATTTGTGCGTATACGTATGGCAGAAACTGTTGTTTTCTTGGCATACTGCTACAAAATCAGGTATTGAAAATTAAAGGAAAAAAGGGCACCAACTAGCCTTTAACTGACATTTTCAGGATAAGTGTATGAAACAGAAAAAACATGGTAATTTAGAGTAGAGGTGTGTGTGTATTTCATGTTCAATTTTGTCATGTTGACTTTTAAAATTTTCATTCTAGAAACAAAACGCTAAAATGTGGGGTATTAAGCCCCACAGCGTTTTGATTGACTGTCATGGGCTTTGTCTCTCTCATTCAAGATTAATAAAGGGCCAGGAAGTTATAACTGTCAGTGCTGAAATATTATCAAACTTATCATAATGAACAAACTTCAATGAACATTTTTTAATGGAGGAATAAAAATCGTCACCGAAAAAGCCACAGGTCCTCTTCAATTATCTACAGAATTTTCTCTCTAAAGCAGTACATAATACGCAAAGTTAACGCGAGACATCATGAAATTAATGCATCTGCACTTGCCTTGGTGGTTTAGGAAAGCACTGATACAATTCTCGTGTTCCTTTGTTGATCACGAAGTGCACATAAAATTAGATGTGAGTGAGGTTTAAGAGGCTATTTTTTCGAATTTTCAACATAGCAGCAAAAGAGTGCTGTCAAAAAAAAAACACGCACCTATTTCCGACTGGGTCAAAACCATACATCGTTCTCGAGAGAAACTAACTTTGATTGGTTGAAACTCATTTTGGAAATAAAATAACTAAAACTGAAATAATGGGGGGGGGGGGGGGGTGTTTCATTTAATTTTTCTTTTATTTCAACTGTAGAGTGTGCGAGTGTTAGAATGCTTTGTATGAGTGTAGACTTTCTCATTGTATACGCCATGAGCTTGCCTACTAGGGAAGGTATGTGCGTAGAAATAGCCTGTATTATTATTATTATTCATCTCAGTGTTCACTAATGCCCTCTCGGGCTTAATGCCCCGCTTGTCCATATTCCTCAGTCCCCATTTCTTCCAATGATCTGTAAACATGAATATAAAGCGTTTTCTTTTGAGAGTAATGACATCTGAGAGAAGTGTCATATCCAGAGGCCTGTTTCTTAGAAGCAGTCCTAACGCATCATACACGATCCTCTCGCGGAACCAGAGGCGCGTTTCGTTTCAAAGGGCACGAAAAATATTCAGAAATGAGCGCTCACGGCCAGCGCTCGCTAAAGCTTTTCTCTAGTTGAATCTCTCCACGAAGACGTCCGCCGTGAGCGCTCGTCTCTGAATACGTTTTGAAACCTTTCGAAACAAAACGCGCCTTTGCTCCAGCGAGAGGATCGCGTATGATGCGCGAGGATTGCTTCCGAGAAACCCGCCTCAGGCGCGATGCATCCCTCCCCATAGGACCGAGAATGCGACCTCCAGATACTCATCCACCAGGGATGGACGGGGACCAAGCTCTGGTTCAATCGTCCGCGCAAAAGCGGAACTGTAACTCTGTCCAGGGATCAGATCCAACGCATCTGTAAAAAAAACCCAACCCAACCTGATGATGCCATAAGCAAGCACGCCCAACAACGTGGTCTATGCTGTTGCTCGTCAGCTGTGCGTAGCCCTGTGAGTAAGTGAGACCAGACAACCTTTCCATGTATGGGGCGTGGTCACAGAAATGACCCTAGCAATGCCTGAACTTGAACATACACACACACAAACACACACACAAACACACAAACACACACACGCACACATAAATACACACACAAATACACACACACACACACACACACAAAGACACACACACACACACACAAATACATACACCCACACAATCACACACCCACGCAAACACACGCACACAAACACTCACACACACACACACACACACACACACACACACACACAAACACACACACACACACACACACAAACACACAGACACGCACACACGCAAAAACAAGCACACACACAGACATACACACACACAAACACACAGACTCACACACACACACACACACACACACACACACACACACACACACACACACACACACACACAGACAAGCACACATAAACATTTTTTGTGGCCGAATGGTTATGGCGCTTGTTCTGCAGTCACTTGCGGTTGCTGGGTGCGGTGCACGAAGCTGCGCGGATCCCAGACGTGCATGCTTGAACGAGGTGCTTAATTGACACTGATTTGCCCCACCCAGGAGTAAAACCGGGTACCTGTGAAACATGAGGTGGAAAATTGTGACGGTCAACACTGGCGTGTTTATCTGTAGCCTGGCTGCATGCTCCCCGGGGAGATGAGTAGGTGTTAAATGATTATGAGAGTAACCCAATGACCAGAGCATAACAGTTTACGTTTGTAGCATTCATCAACGGGTGAAAAGAAGCACTGTGAAAGCTAGCACCTTTATCATTACTTTTGAATCGAATGCTCAGTAGCCATTGATTTCTTTCAGACAGTCACTGCCCCAGCGACTTCAGACTAAATGAGTCACAGTCATCAAACACTTCCAGTCCAACTGTTCGGCTAAGAGTGGCCACTATGGGCCAAATAGGCCATCGGAGAGCAATGGGACTGCTTGGCCATGATTCACAGGGACAGGGATCCAGTCATCCTCTCCAGCTGGCGTTTTATCTACACTACCAAAGCAAAACTGGAATATGACCTGTGAGCAGATGGAAAATGCCAGTCAAACCACCTGTTCCTGCCCCTAGAGACGCCGCCGTTCTCGTCCATCCGTACGGCCAAAGACTAACATTCGGCCCTTGCAACCATCGAGAGACCGAATTAATTACATCCTTTGACCAGACGGTCTGCCATTACTTGCGAGGAGACAAAAGCCGTTCGTAAAATGACGATACTCTCACAAACTGTGTGGCATATCATATTCTGAGAATTGCAGACGACTCCTGTTGATAGAAGTCTTTCCATCATAATAAAGTAAAACTCGTGGTCACGGAGCTTTCGGAGCCTAAATCCGAATGTTCGACCAAGGGAAGTCCAAAACAGACTCATGTGCAAGAAGGGGATAACTTACACTGATGGGATCCTCTCTCTCATAAACCGTTCTTTCTCCTCTGCCCCATTTTGTCCTCTCTTTCAGTCCCTCAATCCTTGTTAGAGTCGACAAAATTGCCGACATAAACTAAAGAAAATACTCAAAACAAAACTCATCGCTGGCTACCTCATGATCCTTTCCAATAACTAAAAGCCAAACACCTTTATGACGAGGGGGCGGCGCCATCATCACCACTAACGTGGAAACGGATCTTGCACTTGAAACCCAACCGTGCCATATTCCGCCGTAATGTTTAACGTCCTCAAAACGCCTGGGTAGACCTCAGCAACGCAAAACCCATCTCGAACAAGCGGACTGGAAAAGCCTGACTGTAGGAACCTGCTGGCGGGGAAAATGACTGGCCGTGTTTTCGAGAACGAGCTGCCATCAGGAGACTCCTGCACCTGGATCATTTCATAGCCAAGACGGCATGAAGGGGAGATGTGGAGGTGTCCTGCTTGACTTCACCCACGGAGCACCGTAAATCTTTAACTGGGCACCGCCGTTCACTCCTTCTCAGGACGTGTGGCCGCTACCATTGAAGCAGAAGCGGAGGTCTGGTGTTGTGGTCACAAAGCCGGAGCCGCCAAGTGAAAACTGCCAGCGAGGGAAAGGAGGGACGAACAACTGTTGGTGCACGACCTAGAGACAGGCGGGGTTTAAACAAAGAGATGCCCATGCGCCTGTCCGTCCATGTGTGAAGAAGTGGGAACAATTCTTGCCCCAAAGTCATAATGTGTCATATTGTGTACACATATCTTCCATCTACGATCTCGTAATGATTCGAATATTATTTGAACACTTTCAGAACTGTATTAACATGATAATTTATTTCTGTGTTCATCTTCCACGTAAACTGAAGTTTACCATATCGAATATTTGTATTCATGTATCACGTTTCATTCATATGGGCAACACAAACCAAATTAATGTGACGTCATACAACTCACTACCTGTCCGTTTTCTTCATTTCCCTACAGGTTGGATACAGGTTCGATCTTCTAGTGTGATTTGAACTCAGGGTTCAATTTGAGTGTTGTGACTGTCCCAATGCACCCACCACCACCACCCATCCCCCCTCACCCATGGCCTCTTTGGCTGCTTGGGGCCATCCCTGGATGAGCTACTGGAGCAGGCCACGAAAGTCCAGCAGTCCTGGGTTCCAGCTGATGAGGGGTCATCGTGCGGCTCAGGCCATTTGTTGACCTCTTCACAAGTGTTTGCTCTCGGACATTCCCACCAGTAAAAAAAAGGGGGGGGGGGGAGGGGGGGGAGGGGGGAGGGTGAGGGGGGGGGGGGGCTCAATCCCACGTTATTTGATCTCTGCCTGTTTGTCTTTCTGTGTTTGTGTCTGTTTACAAGTCCTTGTATACATTTGTGTGAGTGTGAGTGTGAGTGTGTGTGTGTGTGTGTGTGTGTGTGTGCGTGTGTGTGAGTGTGTGTGTGTGTTTTGTGTGTGTGCGCTTTGTGTGTGTGTATGTGTGTGCGTGTGTT
>JAWQFJ010028219.1:52500-55000 GCA_034096865.1 Theodoxus fluviatilis | reverse complement strand
AGTGAAACATAAATTGGATAAAACAAAGGTGAAATTATTCCCGAAGGTAATTCTGCTATATTTCCGTACGAGGCTTAGTGACCATTCTGCCACAGGTTGTGTTACTCCTACTCTCTCATGCTTGTTCATTAAAGAATAGCCGTTCACATTTTGGGGTCACAGTTAGCAAGGTCCGTCCTTTACACAGCACTAGATGGTTTACCCGTCTCCACCTTTTCCCGTCTCCACCTTTTCCCATCTCCACCTTTTCCCGTCTCCACCGCACCCCCGGCATCACCCCACCCTCTAGCCTCACTCCCCCCCTAAATAACCATACCGTAGATACTTTCCAACCCACCCCTCCTCCCCTCCCTCTTATCATGGCATCACGTTCACCAAACATCAACGCGTGATGAGATGAGCGAGCTTGGACCCGTAAAACCTCGTGCATCACGAAGCACACATTGAAGCCGAGTTGCCTCTCTTTACCCTCAACAGTCCCATGACTAAAAAGTTCCAGATGGAATATCTCAGGAACGGTCGGAGGTACGCCATCCAAAATGCGACGACTACCCCCATCAAGTCACGGGGGAGCAACATGACAAATTTTATGGAGATCCGTGCGTGGGCGGCCAAACGCATAGACTGGATGAATACACAGATGGATACACAGATACACAGACACAAAACCGTTTGGGTTTTACATATAGATGTTTGACGTTGTGTCAGCGATTGGCATTTTGGCGATCACTTCTAAAGTCATTACCTTAAAGGGAGAATGAATTATGGAAGGCCACGAAAAGTATGAGATGAAACAAACGCGAATATAATGCTTGATAATAGCATTCGTGTATTTTCCCAAAAAGTACGCCTACACCTCGAAGCAAAGAATATGTTTTTGTCTGACAATGAAGTACACAGAATTACGTTACTTACGATTGTATCATCATGAATAATGACGGTATACGCGCATTTCATGTTTCGAATGAACGCGTTGTTGTTGTTATGTTGTTACGTACCTGGGCTAAACACTCCCAGGATCACCCAAGTGGGTGAGATGATTGCGTATGTGACTGTTTTTGAACACCCCGCCATATAGGCAGCCACACTCCTTGATCTCTCTCTCTCCAGAGAATGCCAGTTGTTATGTTAGGAGCTTATCACGGCTGAAAATAATCCCCACATAACAGTACAACATAACAACATTTTGCTGTAGCCTTGGTTTTTGGCTGGAGTCAACAAATAACAACAGCCTTTGCCCAAGGCAAGAATGAACGCGTTGATTTGTTGCATGTTTCGAAAGCAACAGATGAAGTCACGGCTTAACCACAAAATGGGAAGGAAGCGCAGATGGGAAAAGCTCAATGCCACGTCGAGTGGGTGGTGACACGGATGCTCATTGAGCGGTGCGATGAGTGGACGTCATGTATCTCATCTCCTCCCACGATTGCGGAAGTCCGCTCTCTCTACAGCACTGCATGCACATCCGCGTCTCACACCTTCATAGCGCATCATTTCAGTTGCGACAGTCGCCACGGGGACTATTTTTAGTTGGGGACCTCCCCAGAGGTAGAACAGAACTTGACTGACGGGAAGGAACCCGCCCCCTCTCCTAACGCATGGATGCGATCGCGCGTCTGAACTCCGCTGACCGCTACACCAACTCCAGGGGTTTGGGCACCACTTCAAGGCCTTTCCACTGCTATTGATGGACCGTGGCCACAAGTCCCTCCCACCTCCCCTTGTCACGTCGTGCCCGCTGTCTTCTCATTGGTTTGCAGCCAGGGTGGCACGAGAGCATAAAATCCGCGTGGGTCTCCCCAGCCTGTAACATTGGTTTTCTGGCCGGGGGAGCCGGCAGATGACACTTGCTGGCTGCAAGTGGACAAATTCAGTCACGAGACTGGAACCCGGGACACGAGAGTGACACGTTTAGAGTGACACCGGAAAAACTCGTTCCGCAACGTCGAGAGTGAACGTTTTATCTGCGCGTTCGAACGCACGCACGCTCGCTCGCTTGCTCGGTCCAGGAAGTCTGCCTGGTCCGAGGAAACAACGCTGTTTTCCTTGCTCTCCTTTTCCCCTGCCTCGAGGAAGAGAAGGAATTTTCCTTCTGCAAGCAACACGACTAAGTTCGCCTCTCTGGGGGGCGAACTTACCGCTCAACTTGCTGGGAGCGGCGAGTCTTCATCGCCAGCACTGCGACGACTAACACGAAAGTGTTTCCTCATCATGCGGGCGACCGGCTCATTCAGCCGTAACCGCGACGCGCCTTCGCGTCTTCAGCTGACTTCGCCTCCACGCTGAGCGGCTGCCGGCTTGCGCCACAGGATCGGCGTCTGCGTTTGCTTGTTGATCACAGTTTCCACATCGGCTCCGGGTCGAGGGAAAACTGTCGCCGGTCCAGACGGCCCGTCATCGATCGCACTCGCTCCACGTGGCTAGGGTAGTGGGAGGACGTGTGAACTTCTCGCCAGAGCTGCGCGTGTTTGTAGCAGGCTGGTCGTGATCAGAAGCTACG
>JAWQFJ010028219.1:0-47500 GCA_034096865.1 Theodoxus fluviatilis | reverse complement strand
TAACAATATGAAATACTATGTTGAGTGTGCAGATGATATCTGTTAGCGACCAACTTTGAAAGAGAGCAGGCATTTTCTATTTCATTTAGCTCTGTCAAAGGAATTCTCTTAATGTGCCGTGAAAAGGTACTGCATGCATTGATGAATCTGTCGTTCGCAGTGACACTACAAACTTCACGTACTCTTGAAAAAAAAAGCAGACTCAAGATAATGACTGGGCGGAGTGTAACATAACCAGGGGCACTTTATTACAACAACACCAACAACAGTAACAACAAACTTTATCGACGGATTTGAAACCTGAAACTCACAAGGTAAATGCAATGATGGCTCAACTTTCTGAATCGAATTAACTCTAAAAATGGTTGAAGCGATCTGTATCGGCTCAAACCCAGTTGTATCTTGATTTGACCAAAGCACCAAACCGACTGAGTTTGCAAGGACTGGTCATACATGAACTCGCGCGAGTTGCATTGAGGCGAGCAGTTTGCAAGGACTGGTCATACATGAACTCGCGCGAGTTGCATTGAGGCGAGCAGTTTGCAAGGACTGGTCATACATGAACTCGCGCGAGTTGCATTGAGGCGAGCAGTTTGCAAGGACTGGTCATACATGAACTCGCGCGAGTTGCATTGAGGCGAGCAGTTTGCAAGGACTGGTCATACATGAACTCGCGCGTGTTGCATTGAGGCGAACAGTTTGCAAGCTTAGGTCGGTGTGAGCACGTGCCAACATTTGACAGCCTTTACAACTCCATCTGACATCTGCCTGTGCCTGGAAGCGGGTCGTCCTAAGAAAGTCGCTACCTGGTGAAGAAAAACACAGCAACCGAATGGCATCTACAGCAGCCGTAATTAGAACTCCGCAGTCAAAACACGGAAGTTCTGAGGAATTCTAAAGAAGGGCAGAAAAGTCATTGAGAGGGTGGGAGTGAGGGGAGGGAAGGGAGAGTGGAGCAGAAAACTAGTACAAGGGAGGGGAAGGGGGAAGGGGTTAGGGGCTTTCTTTGAGAAAACTTATATTTGATGTGGTGCACATCAAACAGACCTGAGAATATGACAATAGGGAAGGGAAATGAGTGAGCTTTTGATGGCATAGAACGATGCGTTAGGACAGATTCTAGGAATGCAATAGAGAGGCAGCTGCGACAGCTAGGAGCATGGCCTGGGTTCAGTGGATTTGAAGGAATAGGAAACAACACGGCAGGTAAGGAGAAGGTTTGCAAGACATGGGATGTAATTTGGCAGATATGGGACTGATCGAGATGGAAGAAAACAACGATGGACTCCTGGAGAAGGGAGTTGTGATGTGCTGAAATTGATAGTAGTTATATGAATGGAAATAAGCGCCCATTTTCCTGCTGCGTTTACTTGTCGGAGTTTTTACCAAAACATCTACATAAGAACACCTAGTGCTCGTTCTGGTTGAAAAATCCTCACTGTACGTGTCCATTTGTGTGTAAGTGTAAGTGTACGTTTCTGAGTTTGTGTGTGTGTAAGTGTGTATGAGTGAATATTTGCTTGTGGGTGTCTACGTTTCTCTCTCTGCCTCACTCTCTGTCCCTCTGTGTGTCTCTCTCTCTCTCTGTCTCTCTCTGTCTCTCTCTCTTTCTCTCTCTCTCTCTCTCTCTCTGTGTGTGTGTGTGTGTGTGTGTGTGTGTGTGTGTGTGTGTGTGTGTTTGCTTAAATGTGGAAGTGTGTCTGTAAATGTGTAAGTGTGTCCGTTTGTGTCTCCACGTCTGTCTTCACATCTGTGTCTGCGGGCTTGTCTGTTTTCGTCTCTCTCTGTCCCTCTCCCCCCGCCTATCTGCCTGCCTGCCTGCCTGCCAGCCTCCTGCCAGCCAGCCAGCCAGCCTGCCTGCCTGACTGACTTACTGCCTACCTGGCTGTCTGTCTTTCCCTCCCGCCCTCCCTCTCCATTTGTGGCCACACACCTACATACCTGCTCATACCTGCTCTTCCGGTCTCGTCTACGTTGTTAACTGAGATATTCTCTGTAGTTCACCGTGACAGAATTACAAATGAAGGGTCTGAGCCTACAACGCCAGACAGCTGCATTATCCTTCAATTCTTGTCAATCTGAGACATTTCTGTCACTGTTCTTGATTGGTAGTTGGTAAATGGATGGAGTTATACCGTATGTCAGCCTTTTAAGGCTATATAAGGCCACTAATCACGATAAATCTGAAGGTTTGGTTAGAGTATGAGCAAATCAAGTCACGTGTCCCTAGTCATTCGCCTCTTACGAGCCGCGTAGGGAGACGCGGTGGGTCTGTTCTTACACCCAACCCACAGGGGATTCATAATTTGTAGAGAGAGGTTTCCGTTTATGAATGGAATGGACCATTTAGACGAAATAAGAGACAGTGCACCCCATGTAATATTGTTAATACGTCTTGAAGTGGTGCGTGGAAATCTTGCACGTCGCTCTCTCCCTTCCTGTGTGCCTCATCTTTGTCCATCTGAAATCCTCTGCAAGCGTCAGTCACCTTGCTGTATCCCCCTCGGCGCTCCGCCCACCCTCCCCGCCCCCCACCGCTCCCCCCCTCCTTTCCAAGTGCCACTCTACTTGGTCTTCCACTTTTTGTCAATGCGTAGTTTTCTCTTTTTATCCTTTGTCTTCATCCTCTTGCTCCTGCATGCGAGCCTCAGACTCCACACACTCCTCTTGCTCTTCCTGCTCCATCTTTTCCTTCTGTCACTCATCTCTCTCTTGCTCAGCCCTTCCTCTTGTTCGTCCTCGAACCTTTTCTTCGTCTTCATTTGATTCTTTCTCCCAGTCTCATTCCTGATTTTCTTGGTCCTGCCCATGCCGCTGCTGCTCTTACTCCTTCTGTTCTTTCTTTTCCGCCTGCGCCTCCTCTTCTCCTACCCCCACTGCTCCTCCTGGTACTCCTCTTACTACTGCTCCTTTTTCTCCTCTTGCTGCAGTTGCTGATTTTCCTCTGCTACTTCCGTCTTGCTTCACCTCCTCCGGCTCCTCCCGCTCTTTCTCTTTTCCCTGTTCCTACTCTTGGCCCTTGTCCTACTCTTGGCCCTTGTCCGTTTGCTCATCCTACTCGTCATGCGCCAATACCTCCTCCTCCTTGTCCTAGTCCTCCTCCTGCTCTTTCGTTATTCTCCTCCATCGCATCTTCATAACCTGCCTATCCTCGTATTCCTCCTTGTTCAAATAATAGTGCATTATCTCCTAAGGGTATAATGTGCTGTTCATATACTTACCAGGTTTAGTTTACTATTTCCTCGCAGTCTTCGGCCATCACCTTCTCGTTGCTTCCAGCCGCGTTTTCTTCAGTTTCATATCAACTTCTACTACCGTCCTGAAAGAATGCACAACGACGTCATTCGCCATTCCTAAGTAATTACAAGTCCGACGGAATGCATTTGCTTGAAATATTTCCTATCATTTTTAGTCTCACGGAATCTTCATTAGATTTTGTAAGCTCTGATCTCCTAGGAAATTCTGCTCGATAGAAGTTCGCAGAGCCTTCTACGTCCTCTGATCGTCACTTATCTTCATCAACTTTACTCTCTCGCATAATCGGATGCAACACAAACGCTACCCTAGTGGCTTACCATGTATTCATAACACATTTTCATCCTTTTTGACTCACATGCGAAGCAAAAGTGAGTCTATGTACTCACCCGTTTCGTCCGTCCGGGCGTCCGGTCCGGGCGTCCGGTCCAGGCGTCCGGTCCGGGCGTCCGGTCCGGGCGTCCGGGCGTCCGAAAACTTTAACGTTGGATTTTTCTCGGAGACTATTAAGTCTATCAACACCCAATTTGGCATGATGGTGTATGATGACAAGGCCTCAAAAAGCATACATAGTGACTTGACCTTGCTTCAAGGTCAAGGTCTCAGGGGCCATAAATGTTGTCTAAAAAAACAGCCGTTTTTCACATTTTCTCAATTTTCTCTGAAGTTTTTAAGATTGGATACCTCACCTATACATGGTATATAGGGCAAAGTAAGTCCTATTTTTTGATACCAGTTTGGTTGACCTTGCTTCAAGGTCAAGGTAATTGGAGCTCTTTAAAGTTGGATTGTATACATATTTTGAAGTGATCTTGACCCTGAACTATGGAAGATAACTGTTTCAAACTTAATATTTATGTGGGGCACATGTTATACTTTCATCATGAGACACATTTGGTCACATATCATCAAGGTCAAGGTCACTTTGACCCTAATGAAATGTGACCAAAATGGGGTAGTGAACCACTAAAAGTGACCATATCTCATGGTAGAAAGTGCCAATAAGCACCATTGTGCTTCCTATGTCTTGAATTAACAGCTTTGTGTTGCATGACCTTGGATGACCTTGACCTTTGGTCAAGGCCACATGTATTTTGGTAGGAAAAATGTGTAAAACATTTCTTAGTTTAGTGTATGATGTCATTGCTAGGTGTAGTTGATTGACCTTGAAGGTCACCTGAAGGTCAAGGTCATGTAAAGGTCAAGGTCAAGCATGTGAGTCGTATGGGCTTTGCTCTTCTTGTTTAAACTCTAATCTCTCTCAAACTCTGAGTAGAGTCTCTGAAAACACCTTCAATGTTAGATAATCGTCCTTCCAGCAGTGGAAGTGACAAAGACAAGATCTGTAAAGTTGTTGTATCAATGAATCTTTCGCAGTGAGCCGCAGATTTTACACACGTGGTTTTGCAATTGGGACTGGACTTTGTTTTGTGTTGTAGTTTAAATGTGCATCTTCGGCATCGTTTCGTTTGATTTCTTCCAGGAGAGAGCTCTGAGTGATTGTGTGTGTGTGTGTGTGTGTGTGTGTGTGTGTGTGCATGTGTGTGTGTGTGTGTGTGCATGTGTGTGTGTGTGTGTGTGTGTGTGTGTGTTAGCGTGCATGCGTGTGTTCGTGCGTGCGTGCATGTGTGTGTGTGTGTGTGTGTGTGTGTTAGCGTGCATGCGTGTGTTCGTGCGTGCGTGCATGTGTGTGTGTGTATGAGAGAGAGAGAAATGTGTAAATATGTTTCTTAACAGCGTACATGATTCATGGCACCTTTCTGCCTTTCGACAAGAAAGACCATCATTTCCTAAACTGTCTGTCGTAAAGTATTTCTGACTTGCTACATGTAATCCGTGTTTTGTCAACTCGTTGACTCCTCTGTGCTGCTTACATGATCAATGATGGCTTGTCTGTAACTTCTCAGCCGTAATGTTAAAACTGACTGAGTAAAGTATTGTTTTACAATTTCCTCATCGCATTTGCATTCGCTTTTGTCACACAACACGTGTTCATCTTTACTTTTTCTATTACTTTCTTTCTTCAGTCGTCTATCTGCCTTCTTTCGTCATGATTTTCTGATATTGCTTCATTTAAAATTCATAGCTCCTTTTATTGGTCATCTTAAAAAAAACAGTATTATCAATGCTTTCCTTTCGTGTGTAGTGTGTTCGTCTATTTCCTTCTTTAGTGACACACATGCCGCTGCCTCATTCGTCGATTTCGTCTTCCAACTCCCCTTTCTAGTCTGGGATCAACATGTATAACAGTATAGACACGTGTTTGGGTGCATTCATTACAGTTTGCGATCTTTGTTGAAAGTTTTATCCCAGAAAGAAACATTTCTGGAATATTCGCATTAAAAACTTGCAAGCTTCGTGCAATTTTAGATCGTAAAACTGAGACACGTTCAACATTAGGAGAAATCAACAGATTCTATCAGTGAGTCAGTGTTTTCGTTGGCGAGGAATTGAAGAAAAGCACAGATATAAAATTTTCATTTATGGCTGTTTCCTGTTGGGGAAAAGATCCCTCAGATACTTTTCCTGGTCCGAATATCACTTCGAAAACTTTGCATGGCGTAAAGTCCTCTGAGAAAATGTTATTGCCAAAATTGAATGAGGCAGAGGTGAGCTGTAAACGTCAGAGAATAATTTGCAGTAGTCCTCTTTTACTCCGTTATGTATCTCACAAGACTGGAGATCTATACATGTATATATATCGTTCACATATTCGGTTGCATTGAAAATTTTCTTTTCTTTTCCTCGTAACCTTTTGCATGGAAAGAAAGAAACAATCATTTGATTGAATTGTTTACTTTTTTACTAGGCAATAACATGAGCTATGTCTCTGAATGTGCAGAATATTGAGTATACCTTAATGATGAAATAACTACAGCAAACTCTTTACGTATGCACGTCCAGATACACGAATGCTCACACGCACACGTACAGCATAAGCACATGTCCACATGCAAGCACTCTCAGAGAGAGAGAGAGAAAGAGAGAGAGAGAGAGAGAGAGAGAGAGAGAGAGAGGAGAGAGAGAGGGAGAGAGAGAGAGGGATTGAGGGGGGAAGGAGGGAGGGATTGAGGGAGGGAGGAAGGGAGGGAAGGAGGGAGGGAGGGAGGGAGGGAGGGAGGGAGGGAGGGAGGGAGGGAGGGAGGGAGGGAGGGAGGGAGGGAGGGAAGGAGGACTGACGGACGGACGGAAGGAAAGAGAGAGAGAGAGAGAGAGAGAGAGAGAGAGAGAGAGAGAGAGAGAGAGAGAGATAGAGAGAGAGAGAGAATAAGTCATTGTCTTTGGAGGACAGCTGGAGGGTGGACGATACCGTTCATACGTTGCTCTCTTTAAGCAAAGCATTAAAATGCCATGAAAACCGTGGCATAGACTTCATACACGGGCACATTCAATGAATGCATATATGGCCACCTTGTGGGCTTAGAACCCATTACTTTTCGGTAACTTTAAAGTATCGTCAGTGCCCGACCGAAACGCAAGGTCTGCCTGTGACCATTTGCTACCAAGCATTGGTATACCAATACGGATCTATACATGATTATACGACGTTTCATACTCTCTTGTTTCAAGATGTTAATATTCCTGATTGGCGTTAAATCAAAATTTACTGTACTTTCATTCCATTTTCCACTTCTCGGCCTCCTTTTTAGAGCACTTCACAGCTCTGTCTCACGTGCACGCTTTTATTGACTCACATGCGAAGCAAAAGTGAGTCTATACTCACCCGTGTCGTCCGTCCGGGCGTCCGGGCGTCCGGGCGTCCGTGAAAAACTTTAACGTTGGATTTTTCTCGGAGACTATTAAGTCTATCAACACCCAATTTGGCATGATGGTGTATGATGACAAGGCCTCAAAAAACATACATAGTGACTTGTCCTTGCTTCAAGGTCAAGGTTGCAGGGGCCATAAATGTTGTCTAAAAACAGTCATTTTTCACATTTTCTCAATTTTCTCTGAAGTTTTTGAGATTGGATACCTGACCTATATATGGTATATAGGGCAAAGTAAGCCCTATCTTTGGATACCAGTTTGGCATACCTTGCTTCAAGGTCAAGGTCACAGGAGCTCTTCAAAGTTGGATTGTATACATATTTTGAAGTGACCTTGACCCTGAACTATGGAAGATAACTCTTCCAAACTTCATAACATTGTAGTACACATGTTATATTTTCATCGTGAGACACATTTGGTCACATATCAAGGTCAAGGTCACTTTGACCCTTATGAAATGTGACCAAAATGGGGTAGTGAACCACTAAAAGTGACCATATCTCATGGTAGAAAGAGCCAATAAGCACCATTGTGCTTCCTATGTCTTGAATTAACAGCTTTGTGTTGCATGACCTTGGATGACCTTGACCTTGTGTCAAGGTCACATGTATTTTGGTAGGAAAAATGTGTAAAATATTTCTTAGTGTATGATGTCATTGGTAGGTTTAGTTGTTTGACCTTGACCTTGAAGGTCACCTGAAGGTCAAGGTCATATAAAGGTCACGGTCAAGCATGTGAGTCGTATGGGCTTTGCCCTTCTTGTTCGTTTTGCCGTGATCGCAAATCATCCATACACGCGTATTATTAGAGTAGGACAAAACGTCACTCATATAGAAATCGATCAAGAGTCCACCCTGCAGGCAAAAATTTAAATCAAACAAGATTTTAAGTCGAAGATTAGTGCGTGTTTACTTATATTTATGACGTGTTAATTAGGTGGTTTATAAAGAGGTAAAATAAGATGAAACAACATTGAAGTGAATTCTTCTGTGGTAGTTTCGTGTGAAAGTTGACGTCAACAAAACGCATAGAATGTACTCGACGTAAAGACAATCTAACTATCGCTGTAATGATACTAGCATGAGTACGGTTTCCGTGACCAACAGCAACATCAAGGGAGTAATGTAATCCAGTGCAATTTTCATCCTAAAATGAACACACCATCACCTCACCACCAGCACCACGAGCATTAGCAACAGCACCACCGCCACCGCCACCACCACCACCACAATCACCACCACCACCACCACAACCACCATCACAAAACCACCTCCACCACCGCCACCACCACCGCAACGACCACCACCACCATAAACAATCGTCACAATCACAGCGTACACAGTCATCGAAACCACCAAAGTTACCACTACCATCGTCATTCTAAAACTTAAGGTCAGCATATCGACCCCCTTGTTAGAATGGCGATAGTCCTGACGACACACTCTTGCCCTTACTCTAAAGGCGTCTTAGTTGCCTGTTAGATTTTACGCCATTCATCTCTCTTTCTTGTTCTTTATCTCTAGATTACTGGTGGGCGGAGGTTGCCCGGACTACCATGGCGGCGGCAGAGGACGGCTCCATGGACAGCCTGGGCGAGGGCGCGAAGAGAGAGACGGCCACACTGCTGCACTTCGTCAGCGTGGCCACCAGCGACATCCAGCAGAAGCTGAGCAAACCCAGCAAACCCAAACGCAAGGTCAACATCCGCAAGTACATCCAGAGGAACGTCCACTCGCCCTGCGGGGTTCTGCGTCGCTCCAGGGAGGGGCGGAGCGAGCCGTACCCTTGCCCGGGAAAGTCCGGCCGCAAGGAGACTGCCAACGTCCAGGCCGAGAGCGAGAATCTGGAGGCCTGGTTCGAGTCGGTCACGAGAAGCTCAGGACATCCCGAGTCCGAGACCAAAGGCGCTCTTCCAATGCGCCGTCGCAACTTGCCGGCATCCTTTTTCAGGCAGCCTGGCGCCGTTGGGTCGACGAAGGAAGATGCGATCCGGGCATGCGGTGTCCAGCAGGCCCTGTCCCCTCAAGGCCAGGCCCTGTGTGGATCGATGGAGTCTCTGAGTGGAATGGAAATGGAAATGATGGGGCGCTACTTCATCCCAGACAGCCTCTACGAGTCCTTTGACATCGTGCGGGTAGAGGCCCGCACTCCACAGACGGCCTACGATGGCAGTCCAGGAAGGTTGGGAAGTCCCCTGGCCTGCTCTGTCTCACCCGAGCCCATCGTCTCCACCTCCTCTCCCGACTCCAGCTCCCTCCCCTCCTATTCACCCTGCGGCCAACGCAGTGCCTCCACGCCCCTGAATGAAGCGTTTAGCCTCCCCGACCTTGATGATCATTTGATAGGCTATCCATTGCCAACACTGTCCCCATCCTGCCTTCAGGACATCACGCAAACTGCCCTTCCCCCAGGCAACCCGCCGTTTTCCAATTCCCGTCGCGCTGCGTTTGATGGCTTGCAACAAAGTAACGGTACTGCGTCTGCCTCCAACCTGCATTCAGTTTCTCGTTCAATCTCAGGTAGCGTCGAACGGCCGGAATCTCATCCCAACCCCCATCTCAGTAACCCCCACCTTGGAACAGACTCTAACTTCCTTCGCAGCACGCAGTCTGTCAACCAGTGCGGCCCCTTCCATAGCACTCAGCAACAAATGTGTCCCTCCTCTGTCACCAACGCCGGCACTCACCCATCTTCTCATCGCCTTCCTCATCTCAACGCTTATTCGGTCAGTCGCTCTAGTCCCTCTCAACGCTGCCAGCAGTACCCACCAATGGTCACCACACATAATTCTCCTTCCTTGTCCAACATCTCCATCACTGCTGGTGCATCTCATCCCTCTCCACTGTCCCACTCAAACACGGCTGTCCAGCGGTGTAGTCCTCATGAGCGGTGCGGCCAGTATCCTTCGTTCTCGAGCATCCATAACTTGTTCTCCTCCCAAACTTTCGCGGGCCCCTCTTCCCAAGTCATGACCTCAAGCGCAGCATCTTTCTCTTCGACTCTTCCTGTCCTCGCCCCCAACCTCATAGCTCCTGTTCTCTCGTGCCTCAGCTCCCTTCCCGGCACACAAGGAGGGGCATCGTGCTCGACTGCGAACACAAACTGCTACCCAGGGTTGCTTGCCTCGCAAGGATGCGTGGCGGGTGTCAGGGGGCAGGGGCAGGGTGGCGTCTACGGCGGTTTGCAAGCCTACCACGTGGCTTCCCTTTCCCCGTCAGGCCTTCCCGCCTTCCCGCAGGCCTTCCCTACCCCCACCACCAGGCCACAGGAACAGTGCGATGTAGAAATGGACGAACAGTGGATGCCTTGTGATACCTGGTCCTTGGATGACTTGTGCTGACGGGCCAACCTTGATCCCTTGGGATGACAGTAGTACTTTGGGCTTGGCATGGACGCAACCATCCAGCTTCTGTGGAAAAAAGTACGTTTTTGTATGTGGTGAAGGTTAAGAGCGGTTGAAAGATCGGTGTGAAATGTTCAAGAGAGAAAGTGATCGGAAATGCATGCGACAGGCTGGTTTTTACCTCCACGCAAAAAGCCAGTAGCCTTCAGTTGCATGAAGCTGGACCACAACTTAGACCTACTCCTCTAACCTTGACATAATTGTAAGCGAACGAACGCTATACATTTAACCGAACCAATCCCAAACGGACACCTTGAATTGCACAGACCTTACATTTCGCCTTGGTTGACACGAACTTCGAGGTTCCTGCAGAGACATGTCGCTACAATCATGCCAGACAGACTCTCACTATTTGCGGTCGAATTTCACATGTGTTCGGGTGTGTCCCACTTGCATATATTTCATGGCAGACAACGCGATTCGTCGGGCGAAGATTCACCAGGCAGCTAGATGGCGGGGCAGAGACAGACAGGCAGACGGGGCGGCTGAGGCGGGCTGGACCCCAAGTGGTTCCTGCAGCCCGGGCTGTCTTTATGGCCGGATTTACGAGTGGCGTGACAAAGACTTCTGTCTCTGTCTCAGTCAGACCGTGGCTCTCCCCTAGACGGGTAAGCTTCCACTAAAACCCTCATCCCTAATGGATCAAGTGGGACACACAGCCGCGCCTTTTGCTTCTCGTCTCCGCCTTGCTTGCCCTGCATCCAAGGTCTTGGGACTTGGTCATCACTGCTTGATTCTAGAGATGACGCTGGTTCGGGATGGGCTGGTGGAGTAGGATATAAGTGGAGACTGATACGCAACACAAAGTGTACTGCTCAGTGTGGGATGGAATGGAAGGGTAGATGGATAGGAGGACAGTGGCGACATGGATGTGTGATAGTGCACATTTTGAAAGGGAAGGAGTGGCGAAAAATAGACAGGTGGGGTAGGATAAAGGTTGATGAGGATGGTGAGGATGAATGGTTACGGATACGTAACATAAAGTGTACTGCTCAGTGTGGGACTGGATAGAAGTGTAGATGGAGAGATGGACAGGGGCGACATGGATGTGTGATGGTGCACATTTTGAAAGGGAAGGAGTGGCGACAAATAGACGGATCGGGTAAGATAAAGGTTGGTAAGAATGATGAGGATAAATGGGCGAGTGGATGGATCGAATTGAGGTGTATGAGAATGGAAGAGACTTATTTAAAGATCAGAATAACTGGATTATATGTGTACGTGGGGGTGGAGTGTGCATGGATGGATAAAGGATATTGGAAGAGATGGATGAAGGAGGGGGGATATTTCAGTTGGTGCATGGGGTTGGTGAAGAAAATTGAAGAGAGGAAAGAACATGGGTGGGCAGGTGTGGCTTGGGTGGCTAGCTGCGGGAGGCTTGGTGGATGAATGTATCGATGAGAGGAGTACATGCACTTGATAGGATTTGGATGGGGGTGGTTTGAAGTACGGATGGATAAATGAATTGGAAGTGCAGGGTCTGGGCAGTGTTGAATCATACAGAGTGAAAGAAAGGTGGATGAGCGAATTGAGTTGGATGAAAGGCCGAATGTGGATGATATCGGGGCGAAAAATTTGAGGTTTTAGAATATGCATTGTTGATTAAAGTGAATCTTTCACACAACGACTATTTGCATGTTCATTCACTCTATTTGCTCCTGATGACGTGACGAGACTCTTCTTGGTCAGATCAGCTTTATGAACTGCAGCGGTCACTGCGTAGAGGCCGTTTAAACAAATTCTACGTGGTCACTGTGAAGAAGCCATTGTAACTAACTCATGTGGCCATTGTGAAATGTTTCAGCAAACATTACCTGGCCACTGTGAAAATGCCATTTGAGAGAAACTTGTCTTGTTGGAGTTGTAAGCGGTTTAACTACCTTGTAAAATAGTGTTGTGGTGTACAATGTTTCTAAATGTCATCTATGTTGTTTAATCGGGTCAATCTGATGTGTATTTAATGTGTCAACAAAGCCTTGTTCTTGGAGGAAATATGAATACTTCTATGTCGTATGATCGGAAGCAGCAACTTGTACTGAACACTGTGTAGCTTCAGACTCCTGGCTTTAATGCTGTGGGTTTACGCCTTTATGCGACAGAGAGATTTTGCCTTGAAAACTTTGCAAGCTTGCCCCTGAGTAAATTATGCGCATATCAAAGAGAACATACACAGGCGCACGCAGCACTTCGTCATGCAAAACGGTTATAAAAGCGAAATTTATATGGTCTGGATTTGTTGTTGCGTCTTCATACACCCCAGAAAATACAACGATTTGATACTTAATATTTGTTGGGGCAGGACTCGAATGTTCTTCACTGACTTTTTCATCGAAGGCCAAGCATGAGCGTCTCTGTGCTGTGCGAGGGGTAAATGAAGTCTGCATGAGGGGTTTTGAAGACGTCGAGCCTGAACTTCATAATGAGGGTCGCTCGTGCCTGAAAACGACTGCAATGCCCAGACTGACGGGCTGCATAAGTGGACAAACACGAGACCATAATTTCAGAGCGCAGTCAGGCAATTTGCAACTTGTTGTTGCTAAATGTCCGAGCACACTATTGCCAGCCTGGCTTTCCAGTTTGTTTTGAAGTTGCACTTCTAATATGGGCAGCACTACATAAGCATCATCACATCGCTAACCAGCCTCTAGAGTTTGTTAGAGTATTTTATGAAAAGACTGGTTCTACCTTTTATGAAACACAATTTAAAATTTATTTTTGAAAAAAGCATATTTCTAATTGCGTTCATCTCATAAGAAATATAAATTTAAAGCAACAAAGAAATAGAATTGTCAACTGTTCAGAAAATGTTTATTTTTAATCAATAGCTGGTAAAACGGATTTCATCGGCGCATCCTTACTAAAACCAAAGAAGGAAGCTTTCTGGAAAACCTGTTCAAAAGCTACGTCGGTGATATTTTGTTATCGCTTACTGAAAGACCCCAAAAAGATATGTTAACATCGTGTAGGTAATAATAGAACACGTACTTTCTGCAGCATGGAAATTGGTTTATAGAGTGAGTTGTCTGTACTCACTTATTCAGAGGCATAAAACAGTGTCAACAAATTTATTGTTTCAAGCCGTAAAAAAGATAAAATAAGGGGATTTGAAAATAAAAAGCGAGAAAGAAAACAGGGAAATCCATAGAACTATTTACGACGGACTTTCCTCCCCACTAAATTTGAATGTGATTTTGGAATTCAAACATAGCAAGCTAGGTAGTAAACGGGTCTTACTTTTCTACAAGAACCAGCTAAAAAGTATTTGCAGATTTGACAGTTATACATTCTACTTCTATCAGAACATATTTTCCAGTCTTATGCATCAACCAGATAAAACCGACAATGATCAAGAACGTAATAACATTAAATTGTGGGAAATTTGGTACGGATTAATAACTGAGGGAGGGAATACAATCCTTTAACGTAGCTCCTGGCATAAAGTCAGTCGGAGATATCGTCAATATAAAAGGTCAACCAAAATTATTTTTAAAGTTGCAATATCAGAATAATGGTAACTTTTTATTATACAACAGACTACTGCATAACATTCTGGGGAGATGGAAGGATATCCTCGCTTGTCACTGTCATCAGTCTACTCTAGAGAGTCCGAGTTCTCCTCCAATTAAGGAAATATTTAAAACCAGAACAAAGGGAAATATTTTTTTCTATGACGTTCTCACGAAGAATAATTCATTATCTGCAGCACAAGAAAAAATCGTCAAGGAACCTGTCAGACTACAATCTTACGTGGAATAAATATCACACATGAGATAAATGGGCGAACCCAGACACACAAACGATATCATTTAAATTTAAGCTCTTGCACAGAATCATACCAACCAATGTCTTTCTAAAAGCAATTAGACTAATAAACAACGACAGGTGTAGTATGTGTAGAAATGAACGAGACATTAGGACATATCTTTCTCTACTGTCCATTTACCAGACTTCTCTTAAACAAAACTGAATCGTACATATCCCAAAAGCTAGATCATGCTGTCCAGTTCACCACTTCTGAAAAACTATTTTTGGAGCTTTACAAGAACATAAAAGTTAAGCAGTGAATCATATATTAACCATGACTAGAAAACATATTTTTTTGTAAGCAAAAAGATGAAAAAACAAACATTCGGGATGTTATTAGAGACATAATTCAGGTCATTCAAATCGAAAAAAATGGCGCAAAATTCAGCCAGACCCTTAAAATGCTTATGACAAAATGGAACAAATGTACATGATGAACTAATATACTGTACATTGTATTATAAATGCAACTCGATACCATTTGGCCCTGTGAATTCCCACTTCACCCCAACATTCTATTTTCACCGTCCGACGCCTTAACATTTTTCCTTTGCACTTTTGATTTATTATTTTCTTCTTTTCTTTCTTTCTTTCTTTCTTTCTTTCTTTCTTTCTTTCTTTCTTTCTTTCTTTCTTTCTTTCTGGAATCCAGCAGTCACATTTTTACCAGTCCCCCTAAAGGTTACACATTCCCGAGACCAGCAGCACACGGTGTGGCTTCACATCCTCCTGCTGGTGATGTTCCCTCGCGTGCAGGCAATGATGATGGTTGTGCGTGCATTCATCTGTGGCGGATATACGTAACTTCTCTCTGGTGTCTGTCGTGGGATCACTGGCGGTTTGTGCGTCTCCCTCATTCAGCAAAGAGCGCAGGGAGCGGGAAGCTTTCACGACAGTAGCCACAAAAGAAAATGGCGGGCCGTTTATAGCACGCCCTCGAATATCGGGGCAGCTTTTGTGGGCGCTCTTATGTTGGGCAACAACTTGTTTGTGGCAAAAGCGGACTGCCCCCCCTTACCCGTCCTCTGCATTGATTTTCTCTTGGCCTATTACTCTCCCATTCCAACCAATTTCTCCCCCACCTCTCCTTTTCCCTTTAACTCTCACCACCGCCCCACCACTCCCCCCCCCCCGCCACCCCCTCTCAATTATCTCACTAAACCCCCATCCCCACTCCAACCTCAGCCCCAACCACAGCTTTTCCGCCTCAACTCGCCCCTGAATTATGGGGATGAGAGCCCACCTTTCTACCCGGAGAGAGCGATTCTCATTTCGTGGGAGCTAAACCCCTTGGCCTCTATAAAGCAGGTAGAGCAAAACGGCACGGCTGTAGCCAGGGCACAGGACGGCTAAGGCTAGGACAGAGATACTAGAAGGCGAAGACGAATGAGAGAGGGCTTTGGTTAGTCGCTGTACCATTAATTGGGTTGATCTAAGCTGTAGAAGTAGAGATTACTGGAGCTGTACGTTAGGAGAGGGGTTAAAGAAGATGGAGGAAATAAACAGTCTTCCTGTTATTGGGGGAAAACCCATGAAAACGCTGAGCCGACTTCCATGGTAACTTTATAGTGAAACAATAAATATACTCAGTATGTCAGATTTGATTTCATGGTATTTGTGTCTACACTGGTTCCCTCATGAATTATTTCGAAGGAGACTCCCGACCCAGTAGAGAATAGCGACGGGGACACTTCACGGAGCTCTTTTGAATTCCAGTACAAAAAGGCCACTTTGTGTGTTAGTGCTTCTATATGGCATACAGTCAATCGATGAAAAGCTCTCATGAATCTGAGACTGTTGTAAAGCATTTGTTTTGACGGTTTGTTCATTTGTTGTATAATTGCTTGAAGTTGACGTCTTGTGCTCCACATAACTTTTGATTGATTTTGACAGTTTGTAAAGAAATCAGTGCTCCAATTGGTTATCGCCACCACGCTTCCCGAAACAACATTTTTATTTTTGCTATGTCTTCATTGTTTTCGATATTTCTCCACTTACCTCTTCTGAGGTAATCTTTTAATTGCACATTTTTATTCAGTGAATGTATGTTGTGGCCTTGAATGGCCTTCACGGCTGATGAGCCCTTGGGCTCCATCCACCTATCCTTTAGTACTTTGTCGGTGACGAGGGAAATTGAGATGATAAATTTTGCCCTATCGCCCTTTATGCGTCTTCGTGTTTGAAGGCTCTACAAAGCCTTCGCTGGCAGGTGGGCAGTGGGATTCGATTTAATTGATTTCATGTCACTAATTAGATGATCTGTATGAGTCATCACTGTCGTGAAGAGTTTTAATACTTTGTTTAAGATGGGTGTTTCTTAACGTTGTGGCCTTATATAGCCTACAAGGCTGATAGGCCCTTAAACTTCATCCATCCATCCTTTGCTTTGATACATTTGATGTGACTGAATATTTGAATATTCAAATGCGTGCTCTTTCTGCCAAAGCATAATATCATGCACACAATTTCTTCATCGCATTCAGATGGTATTTTAGCTTGGTGGCGGTAGAACGGTTAGTTTCGCTGCCAAGAAGTAGTTTGTTACATGTCCCTGTATGTACATCCGTCATGTGTTCATAACATCTGAGATGCTGCGACAAGCTGCGTCACTAAATGATAATCTCTACATGTTTTGTATTTTGCACTTTGAATAAAAACTGAAAATATCGGACAAGTCATTTTTGTTAGTCGTCTTTCCATTTGGCAAAGTGTTTCCACGTAAAAGGTAAAGATGTGTTTTATATAACAACTTATCACCCATGTCTGGGTCTCAAACTGCTTTACACTTCACCCCCTGATCACTGGGCCGCTTGGTCAGTCCTTCACTGGCATCTGAAGACTCATCCTGTCACAGACATAGAATGCACACAATCAGGCACCAGCACAAACTCAACTCTCTAGGGAGTGTTCCATATCCGATATTGGCTCACGGCAGCATCCCTGTCTTCACAGGTACCCGGTTTTACTCCTGGGTGGGGAAAAAGCACCCTGCTCAAGAATGCAACCCTGGAAACCGCACAGCTTCGAATGTCACACCCAAAAGCCACAAGCGACTGCGGGTCAAGGGCGCTCGACACTCAGCCACATAACCCCAGTAATGAGGAGAGATACGGTGGCATTAGGGAGGGGGTGATTGGAAAGGGTGTGGGGATCATAGATTGAAAGGAGAACTATAAGCAGATTTGGCAAGAAAGAAGAAATCTAAAGCAATAAAAGGAAATTTTTTATTTAGGAAGAGGAGGAGAAGAAATAGGGATGAACCAAGCTATTGACTGAGTCGAAGCGTAGGCTACTCAAAAACAAAAACTTGGACGAACAAACATAAACACGAACAAACGGAAGCTCAAGCAATGACACACCTCCTAAGCAACAGCGAATCTCAAACAAAAATGGGGGAGAGCACAGTAAAGACAAGGCTCTTCACACATGGAAACCACCTGCAGGTGGAGCTGTTTACCTCTGTCTTCCAAGGACAAATGTACCTTCCGGTTTGATGAGAAGCGTCTTCTGAGAAGCAGCAGCGCGCAATGCAGCAGCGTCCTGTATGAAAACAATGCTTTCCACCAAGACACGTGGGCGCTATCACAAGCAGACGCACTCGTATCTTACACATGTGCTCGCATTCATTTATGCTCGTGCTTTTACTACACACACACACACACACACACACACACACACACACACACACACACATACACACATACACACACACACGTACGCACGCACTCATATTTTAGACATAAAGTCGCATGCATGCCGGATTGAAACATGTGTTCACACCCATGTCTTCATGCATCCGAATTCACGAACGACCCTCTCGCGTGTTCACCTATTACATGCACGCGCGCGCGCGCGCGCACACACACACACACACACACGCACAAACATATATGCACGAAAGCACGCACACACGAATGCACACATACGAATATACGTACAGGAAGCTCCCACTGACTTGGGAGTACTCCACATGTACGAAAGTTCATAGTTTGGTCACTACACAAATGCATACTTGAGACAGCAGGGACGACCATCGTAGAAACTCCAACATTTCGAAGGCCTGCTGTTCACAGAAAAACACAGGAAAAAGAACGCAACCAAGTCGCTGAGCAATGAAATGTGCTCACGTGCATGATAATTTTCGTTTTACAAAGACTTCCAGGGGAAAGTACGAATGGGAATAATCTCCAGCCTACCTTGGTCGCGTTTCTAGGCACGATAAGCATAGAAGAAACAACCACACACGTGTTTTGCCGTCAACACGCGCACTTTCAGCAACTCGAACATAATTTTTTACCCTGTCCTACCTGCCGTGTGTTCAAGACGACCTACCGATAGCCTACCGGTAGCCTACCTACCGGTGTGCCATCTTGAACGACTCGTTATGACCCAACGGTAGCCAAGATGGCTTCCAAGATGCCTTCTCATCGCCGCGGATTGCGCTTCTCAACCAAATGAGTAAACCAGCAGCTGCAGACTGCTCGTTCCTTGTGGAACTGATGAAATACGTTAAGCTGTAGCTGTGCATGAATGCTCGGCATCGCTCGAATAGAAATGTATGTCAAAACGACAGTGCTAACTTGGTGTAAGCAAGAATATTTCGATGTTCACTTCAAGGGAGATTACACAACAAACAAAGGGCTAATGTCAGATATAAGAGTTGCTTCCCTTAAAATTGTTTCGCTATCTGCCTTGGAAATGTTTTCTAACATCTTGCCCAGTAATTATTTCAGAGCAGATATTCTTTAAAAAAGAAAAGTACAATATCAGCCTAACTTCTTGTAACGTCTCGCATAGGCTGGGTAATAATCACAGGTCGAAATGCGTGCCACAGCGCATATTTGTGATGATGACTTTCTTCCTTTCCCCGAAGGCAGCCATTTTGGCTATACACGGCGCAGCGGGCGCAACGGCTCTCCGGCGCGGTACGTACCGGTAGCCGTACCAAGTCGTTCAAGATGCTACCGGTACGTACCGGTACGTACCGGTAGGCCTCTTGAACACGCCCCTGGCTCGATCTAGGTGGTCTGAACACTCTTTCCGTGGAAGGTCGAGCACATTGTTGAGACATCTGGACGCCTCTCAGTATGTTTATTCACAGGCCTGCTGTAACCTAGTGGAGGCACAAAGATGCAACTCTTTCATCGAAATAAGGTAGACATGGACACAGCAACGATGATTTTTAAAAATGATAAACCCCCCACTGGTTATGATAGATGTTCGCAGCCTTTGATGTTACTGCAGCTAGGACAAAGCCATAATTATTTAATCTGATCCAGCAAAAGGTACATAACGTAGGATTTGAAGATTTTGAGTTACCACTATCCTTAAAAACTACAAAAATATTGCTTTAAATTGGGGAGGGGGGGGGGGGAGAAACCAGGTAATTCATAATACAAGTTATAGCAGATTGTAGTCAACTAACCGCAAATCAGTCATTTTGAGAATACGACTGTTGAAATTTACAGAGGCAGAGAGTGTAAAACATTATTAGCAACATGGGTCAAATACGTTTTACAAAGTTATTTTACGACAAGATTAAATGTGAGTGGATAGATCAAGGCTGAAGAAAAAAGATACAATTTCTGAATTACGTAATATGCAGCAGTTACGATGCCGTGGGAATTTCAAATCGTCGATTCAACCCACACAGAATCGGTGCCTTTTAGACCACTCGAAAAGGTGAGCTCTTCTCTAAAACTGTTAAGTAATCCATCTCTAGACTGTAATTTTCTTCGAAACTCCTGAATATGCCAGTAAAATGGTCCCAGAAGCAAGAAATGGCTTAAGATTCAATTTTGACAATAATCAGTTCAGAAACTTTACTCGCGTTTTCTAGTGTTTTGCTCCAGCGACTTCATGTACTTGTTGCTGAAGCAGGTCACCAATGTTTGTGATGAAAGGAACTCCTCGAAAAGACTGACCATGTCTGCATGAACTACACGAAAAGTCCGTGCTCACATTGGATGCATGCGTGAGGGTCCCATCGCCCATGTTCTATTTATGGCAGTTCGTAGTAACTGGTTTTTTCTTAGCGCAGATCGTTAACACCTGCACTTTAATCGGCATATTTCTTTGAGATGGAGAATTGCCAGTGAAAAGGAAGCCTATTGTTTCCAAAACTCCAAACGGCTCCAAAAGTATGTGTTGTTGTAACCGAAACATACAGCAATCAGTTCTGAATAAGTTTGTCTTGGATACATTGCAAAGTATGGGACACAACTACAGTAATATCCCATATGGTCCTGAAGTAGATTGTATGAATAAAATGCAGATTTATGGAGACTGGGTGGCCACCAACGTTCAAAGGAAATGGAGGGACAGTATCTGTTCGGAACATTGTTAAGATGGTTGAGAAACGCAGCACTTGTCGCATGCAAATTCACCTCTGACTTGGCAAATCGGAATAAATTTACGGCTTGTCTGAAACCCTCGCTATAACACGCTTGGAGTCTTCTGTCTCACAATAGAAGCAGAATAGTTTCCTCTCATAACATTCCTATGAATGGCGAAATGCTTCTGTTCAGAGCGAAGCCAGGGTTAACCAGGGGTAGAGGTCAAACACCGCGCCTGATAGCAAGGAAGGAGTCTCACACTAAACCCACAACAAAGGCCTTCCCGTCGCCAGCCAGCACTTTAGACCTGGGCACACTTCCCTGCAGAGGTGGGTAAAGTGTGAAGTGAGTGATCTAGTCTGCATTTGTGGTTGGAAGCTATATACATGTATATGGCTTTTTGACTTTGGAATGTTGCTTTTCATGAGAGAAGAACTACGTCTGTTTTTGTAATATTTAATTCTCACAGTTTTAGAAGGTGTGCATTGTGCTTTGGTTTGTTCGTTTGTCTGCCTGCCTGCCTGTCTGTCTGTGTGTCTGTCTATCTGTCTGTCTGTCTGTCTGTCTGTCTGTCTGTCTGTCTGTCTGCCTGCCTGCCTGCCTGCCTGCTTGCCTGCCTGCCTGCCTGTCTGTCTGTCTGTCTGTCTGTTTGTTAAGGGGCAGGGATGGCGTTGCAAAGTTCGTAGAAACCCAAGCATTGCCTGGTAAAGGGTTATTAAAGACCATTGTCGATCTAATTTTGATTTGCTCTTCTTTTATCACATCTCTCTGTTTGCGTTGACCCACAACTTGTTCTCCTTCCTTCGGGAGTTGACAGACTTCACCGGTCAATGTCTTCTCTTATCTTGTTTCAATGTCTCCATGGCACTGTGTACGCCAGGCAATCATTTCTTCCGGCGATATTCTGTGTTTCGAACGTGGATAAGCCAGACAGAGGTAAGATGCAGAAAATGATATGGAAGAGGTTTTAAGTCTTCCTGTGTGAAAATCAATGGGGGTGGGGGGGTGGGGGTGGAGGTGGGGGGTGGGGGGTGGGTGAAGGGGGACGTCCGAGGTAAGATCCGAGGATGCAATCTAATTTTGCAATTGAGTGAAGCGGAAATTGTCAGTTGTAGTCCTCCGGAAAAAAAGTTTCATGCATGAATGGAAAAAAATATATGTGTGCCGCGATTTGAGTCAATGTTACCCAAAAATATAAAGTTTTATTGAAAAGCCTGGTGCTCGTTAGCTCAGCATTTGACGACTTTTTGAGCACGGAAGGAGGCAGCAAGATTACACAACTGACTCATCCTACATCAGACTCGCCCTCTTGAAATAGCTGTTTGAATCCACCCATAATGGTCTTCTGAAATTTGGTTATTTCCTTCTCTTTTTTTAACCTCTGCTCATTGCCAGTCGGAAGTATTCCGCACACATCAAAGACACCTTAAAATTGGGAGTGTATGTAAATGTCGCATATGATAATATAGTGATTGCGATTCAAAAAGTTATTACAATGACGTTTTATTTATTGAAGCCTGCACATGAAGTGCATGAATTTAATACTTCATACTGTGACGATCCCCGACCAGGAACTTTGCAGGGCATAAAGTGTGTAGGGGCAGTGCACTGAATTCTTCTGATGCAGTGCATGCACCGGTTATGCATCTACTTACGTAGTGCATGCACGGGTTATAAGAAAAGATAAAAGGTGTGGTTTTATATAGCGACTTACACCCTTTGTCTGGGTCTCAAACCGCTTTACACTTTACTTCCTGATCACTGGGCATCTTGATCAATCCTCACTGGTCCCTCACAACAAACATAGTGACAGACATTTAAGACGCACACAGTCAGGTACCAGCACCAACTCCTCTCCCTGGGGAGTATTCCAACCCGATGCTGGCGCTTGGCCGCATACAAGGGTTAATCGCACGACGTTTTGCCAACATTGCCCTCACATAGTGCATGCACGAGCTTTACATCTACTTACGTAGTACATGCACGAGCTTTACATCTACTTACGCAGTACATGCACGGGCTATACATCTACTTACGTAGTGCATGCACGGGTTACACATCTACTTACGTAGTGCATGCACGGGCTATACATCTACTTACGTAGTGCATGCACGGGCTATACATCTACTTACGTAGTGCATGCACGGGTTATACATCTACTTACGTAGTGCATGCACGGGTTACACATCTACTTACGTAGTGCATGCACGGGCTATACATCTACTTACGTAGTGCATGCACGGGCTATACATCTACTTACGTAGTGCATGCACGGGTTATACATCTACTTACGTAGTGCATGCACGGGCTATACATCTACTTACGTAGTGCATGCACGGGCTATACATCTACTGACGTAGTGCATGCACGGGTTATACATCTACTTACGTAGTGCACGCACGGGTTATACATCTACTTACGTAGTGCATGCACGGGCTATACATCTACTTACGTAGTGCACGCACGGGTTATACATCTACTGACGTAGTGCATGCACGGGCTATACATCTACTTACGTAGTGCATGCACGGGCTATACATCTACTTACGTAGTGCATGCACGGGTTACACATCTACTTACGTAGTGCAAGCACGGGTTATACATCTACTGACGTAGTGCATGCACGGGTTACACATCTACGTACGTAGTACATGCACGGGCTATACATCTACTGACGTAGTGCATGCACGGGTTATACATCTACTGACGTAGTGCTTGCACGGGTTACACATCTACGTACGTAGTACATGCACGGGATATATACATCTACTTACATAGTGCATGCACGGGTTACACATCTACTTACGTAGTGCAAGCACGGGTTATACATCTACTGACGTAGTGCATGCACGGGTTACACATCTACGTACGTAGTACATGCACGGGTTATACATCTACTTACGTAGTGCATGCACGGGTTATACATCTACTTACATAGTGCATGCACGGGTTATACATCTACTTACGTAGTGCAAGCACGGGTTATACATCTACTTACGTAGTACATGCACGGGTTACACATCTACTTACGCAGTACATGCACGGGTTATACATCTACTTACGTAGTGCATGCACGGGTTATACATCTACTTACATAGTGCATGCACGGGTTATACATCTACTTACGCAGTACATGCACGGGTTATACATCTACTTACGTAGTGCATGCACGGGTTATACATCTACTTACGTAGTGCATGCACGGGTTATACATCTACTTACATAGTGCATGCGCGGGTTATACATCTACTTACATAGTGCATGCACGGGTTACACATCTACTTACATAGTGCATGCACGGGTTATACATCTACTTACGCAGTGCATGCACGGGTTACACATCTACTTACGTAGTGCATGCACGGGTTACACATCTACTTACGTATTGCATGCGCGGGTTACACATCTACTTACATAGTGCATGCACGGGTTACACATCTACTTACATAGTGCATGCACGGGTTATACATCTACTTACGCAGTACATGCACGGGTTATACATCTACTTACGTAGTGCATGCACGGGTTATACATCTACTTACGTAGTGCATGCACGGGTTATACATCTACTTACGTAGTGCATGCACGGGTTATACATCTACTTACGTAGTGCATGCACGGGTTATACATCTACTTACGTAGTGCATGCACGGGTTATACATCTACTTACGTAGTGCATGCACGGGCTATATATCTACTGACGTAGTGCATGCACAGGTTACACATCTACTTACATAGTACATGCACGGGTTACACATCTACTTACATAGTGCATGCACGGGTTACACATCTACTTACATAGTGCATGCACGGGTTATACATCTACTTACATAGTGCATGCACGGGTTATACATCTACTTACGTAGTGCATGCACGGGTTATACATCTACTTACGTAGTGCATGCACGGGTTATACATCTACTTACGTAGTGCATGCACGGGTTATACATCTACTTACGTAGTGCATGCACGGGTTATACATCTACTTACGTAGTGCATGCACGGGTTATACATCTACTTACGTAGTGCATGCACGGGTTATACATCTACTTACGTAGTGCATGCACGGGTTATACATCTACTTACGTAGTGCATGCACGGGTTATACATCTACTTACGTAGTGCATGCACGGGTTATACATCTACTTACGTAGTGCATGCACGGGTTATACATCTACTTACGTAGTGCATGCACGGGTTATACATCTACTTACGTAGTGCATGCACGGGTTATACATCTACTTACGTAGTGCATGCACGGGTTATACATCTACTTACGTAGTGCATGCACGGGTTATACATCTACTTACGTAGTGCATGCACGGGTTATACATCTACTTACGTAGTGCATGCACGGGTTATACATCTACTTACGTAGTGCATGCACGGGTTATACATCTACTGACGTAGTGCATGCACGGGTTATACATCTATTTACGTAGTGCATGCACGGGTTATACATCTACTTACGTAGTGCATGCACGGGTTATACATCTACTGACGTAGTGCATGCACGGGTTATACATCTACTTACGTAGTGCATGCACGGGTTATACATCTACTTACGTAGTGCATGCACGGGTTATACATCTACTGACGTAGTGCATGCACGGGTTATACATCTACTTACGTAGTGCATGCACGGGTTATACATCTACTTACGTAGTGCATGCACGGGTTATACATCTACTGACGTAGTGCATGCACGGGTTATACATCTATTTACGTAGTGCATGCACGGGTTATACATCTACTTACGTAGTGCATGCACGGGTTATACATCTACTGACGTAGTGCATGCACGGGTTATACATCTACTTACGTAGTGCATGCACGGGTTATACATCTACTTACGTAGTGCATGCACGGGCTATACATCTACTGACGTAGTGCTTGCACGGGTTATACATCTATTTACGTAGTGCATGCACGGGTTACACATCTATTTACGTAGTGCATGCACGGGTTATACATCTATTTACGTAGTGCATGCACGGGTTACACATCTACTTACGTAGTGCATGCACGGGTTACACATCTACTTACGTAGTGCATGCACGGGTTACACATCTACTTACGTAGTGCATGCACGGGCTATACATCTACTTACGTAGTGCATGCACGGGTTATACATCTACTTACGTAGTGCATGCACGGGTTATACATCTACTTACGTAGTGCATGCACGGGCTATACATCTACTGACGTAGTGCATGCACGGGTTATACATCTACTTACGTAGTGCATGCACGGGTTATACATCTACTTACGTAGTGCATGCACGGGTTACACATCTACTTACGTAGTGCATGCACGGGCTATCCATCTACTGACGTAGTGCTTGCACGGGTTACACATCTACTGACGTAGTGCATGCACGGGATATACACATCTACTTACATAGTGCATGCACGGGTTACACATCTACTGACGTAGTGCTTGCACGGGTTACACATCTACTGACGTAGTGCATGCACGGGATATACACATCTACTTACATAGTGCATGCACGGGTTACACATCTACTGACGTAGTGCATGCACGGGATATATACATCTACTTACATAGTGCATGCACGGGTTACACATCTACTTACGTAGTGCAAGCACGGGTTATACATCTACTGACGTAGTGCATGCACGGGTTACACATCTACGTACGTAGTACATGCACGGGTTATACATCTACTTACGTAGTGCATGCACGGGTTATACATCTACTTACATAGTGCATGCACGGGTTATACATCTACTTACGTAGTGCAAGCACGGGTTATACATCTACTTACGTAGTACATGCACGGGTTACACATCTACTTACGTAGTACATGCACGGGTTACACATCTACTTACGCAGTACATGCACGGGTTATACATCTACTTACGCAGTACATGCACGGGTTATACATCTACTTACGTAGTGCATGCATGGGTTATACATCTACTTACGTAGTGCATGCACGGGTTATACATCTACCTACATAGGGCATGCACGGGTTATACATCTACTTACGTAGTACATGCACGGGTTATACATCTACTTACGTAGTGCATGCACGGGTTATACATCTACTTACATAGTGCATGCACGGGTTACACATCTACTTACGTAGTGCATGCACGGGTTACACATCTACGTACGTAGTACATGCACGGGTTATACATCTACTTACGTAGTGCATGCACGGGTTATACATCTACTTACATAGTGCATGCACGGGTTATACATCTACTTACGTAGTGCAAGCACGGGTTATACATTTACTTACGTAATACATGCACGGGTTACACATCTACTTACGTAGTACATGCACGGGTTACACATCTACTTACGCAGTACATGCACGGGTTATACATCTACTTACGTAGTGCATGCACGGGTTATACATCTACTTACATAGTGCATGCACGGGTTATACATCTACTTTCGCAGTACATGCACGGGTTATACATCTACTTACGTAGTGCATGCACGGGTTATACATCTACTTACGTAGTGCATGCACGGGTTACACATCTACTTACGTAGTGCATGCACGGGCTATACATCTACTTACGTAGTGCATGCACGGGTTATACATCTACTTACGTAGTGCATGCACGGGTTAGACATCTACTTACGTAGTGCATGCACGGGTTATACATCTACTTACGTAGTGCATGCACGGGTTATACATCTACTTACGTAGTGCATGCACGGGTTATACACCTACTTACGTAGTGCATGCACGGGCTATACATCTACTTACGTAGTACATGCACGGGATATATACATCTACTTACATAGTGCATGCACGGGTTTTACACCTACTTACGTAGTGCATGCACGGGCTATACATCTACTTACGTAGTGCATGCACGGGCTATACATCTACTTACGTAGTGCATGCACGGGTTATACACCTACTTACGTAGTGCATGCACGGGTTATACATCTACTTACGTAGTGCATGCACGGGCTATACATCTACTTACGTAGTGCATGCACGGGTTATACATCTACTTACGTAGTGCATGCACGGGTTATACATCTACTTACGTAGTGCATGCACCGGCTATACATCTACTTACGTAGTGCATGCACGGGTTACACATCTACTTACGTAGTGCATGTACGGGTTATACATCTACTTACGTAGTGCATGCACGGGTTGTACATCTACTTACATAGTGCATGCACGGGTTATACCTCTACTTACGTAGTGCATGCACGGGTTATACATCTACTTACGTAGTGCATGCACGGGTTACACATCTACTTACATAGTACATGCACGGGTTATACATCTACTTACATAGTGCATGCACGGGTTATACCTCTACTTACGTAGTGCATGCACGGGTTATACATCTACTTACGTAGTGCATGCACGGGCTATACATCTACTTACGTAGTACATGCACGGGTATTACATCTACTTACATAGTGCATGCACGGGTTACACATCTACTTACGTATTGCATGCACGGGTTATACATCTACTTACGCAGTGCATGCACGGGTTATACATCTACTTACATAGTGCATGCACGGGCTAAGCATCTACTTACATAGTGCATGCACGGGTTATACATCTATTTACGTAGTGCATGCACGGGTTATACATCTACTTACATAGTGCATGCACGGGCTAAACATCTACTTACATAGTGCATGCACGGGTTATACATCTACGTACACAGTGCATGTACCGGTTATACATCTACTTACGTAGTGCATGCACTGAATACACATCTACTTACGTAGTGCATGCACGGGATATACATATACTTACGTAGTGCATGCACGGGTTACACATCTACTTACGTATTGCATGCGCGGGTTACACATCTACTTACGTAGTGCATGCACGGGTTACACATATGCGTACGTAGTGCATGCACGGGTTACACATCTACTTACGTAGTTCATGCACGGGTTATACATCTACTTACGTATTGCATGCACGGGTTACACATCTACTTACGTAGTGCATGCACGGGTTATAATCTACTTACATAGTACATGCACGGTTTATACATCTACTTACATAGTACATGTAAGGGTTAGTCATCTACATAGTACAAGCACGGGTTATAAATCGACTTACATAGTGCATGCACGGGTTATACATCTACTTACATAGTACATGCACGGATTATACATCTATTTACGTAGTACATGCACGGGTTATACATCTACCTACATAGGGCATGCACGGGTTATACATCTACTTACGTAGCAGTGCATGCAGGAGTGAGACATCCGCCACGGTTGTAATAATGTTTAGGATACAGTTGCAGAATTGAACAGTCACGTGCAGACATTTGAAGCACAACTTCAATTTTGATGTAAGTATTATACCCATAGGCTGCTCGGCCTGAGAATACAAAAAAGGTGTCTACTTTATGATGGTTAAAAGGTGAGCAGGTTGTTCATCGAACTGGAAAACTCGTATAATGTTCACAATGTTTTTATGTCATTTGAACACCGGGTAATATAAAAACCGCTGGCGCTGAACCTCCAAGTTTTGGCATAAAAAAAGAAGACCGGGTTCGAACCGCAACCTCTCGAGAAAAGAGGGGACAAAACACACACACACTCAAAAACACAAAAAACCAGGTCGGGTTCGAACCCACAACCTCTCGAAAAAAGAGAGAAAAAAAGTTCCAGCGCGGAATCGAACCTGGTCACGCATGACCAAGAGCCCAACGCTCTACCAAATGTGCCATTGGAGAACTGGTATGACTGAGTGTTTGTAAAGAATTTATAACGTTCTTTTCCGTAAACCGCCTTGGTTCGTATTTTGCACTGTAAATTGTAGAAAAATGGATGATAGTTCATAAAATTTGAGTGGTCTTGTACATTTTAGGATACTCAAGGTCTATTTCTGCCAAGTTTAATATCGATTCACTGCCATTAAATGACCACGCATTTCGCCATTCCGTCAACTGACATTTTAGGGGGGTGTTTTCGAGTTTACGACCTAAATAAATCACTTTCTTTTCAAACCTCGATTCTGAAAATTTGAAACATTCAATCGGACCTAACTTCCAGTAAGTGTGCAAAATGTCAAGGAAATCCGTCCATTAGTTTTCGAGATATCAGCCGTTAAGTTGGGACTGACAGACAGACATACAGATAAAATTACGTACCGTTATTCGAAGTCAAATGATCACGTCACACATTTTGCATTTCGCCATTCCGTCAATTGACATTTTAGGGGGATGTTTTCGAGTTTACGACCTTAAAAAATCACTTTCTTTTCAAACCTCGATTCTGAAAATTTGATACATTCAATCGGACCTAACTTCCAGTAAGTGTGCAAAATGTCAAGGAAATCCGTCCAGTAGTTGTTGAGATATCAGCAGTTAAGTCGGGACTGACAGACACACACACAGACAGACTGACAGACAAAGTATGTAGGACCTCCAGTAAACCTGGAGGGATAATATTGCTCTCTGGCTATAGATTTATGTCAAAATCTCACAGTCATAACCTGGAACCCAATAATAAAAGGACAAGCACAGCGACCTACAGGAACTGGTGGACGAGTTCACAAAATCGCGAATTTGACAGCTCTCCTTAATCCTACAGCCAGTTATTATATTTGCTGATGCATTGTCGATGCAAGTCTAACTAATATTGGAAAATAAGCCCACATTTCATTTCATCGTTCTTTTTCGTTTGCTGGTGCATGTATATCCTTTAATGCAGCACCCAGACATGGAAAGGGTTGAGACGGTTTCAAAAGATTATCTCAGTCCGTTTCGAAGGAATTTTTGGATCATCACAAGGCCGTCATGAATCGTTGATTTATCCCCTCTGATTTGATCGTACCGCAAAGTCTACAATTTGCATCAGAAACAAGCATTCATTCGCCCACGTAAAGTCCATGGGGTTTATGAGACAGGCACTTATTCCGTGTTGGGTGCACAGCCAGAGTAAACCACGTCATGAGGCGGAAAATGCTACCAAAGGAACAACCTTGCCGATCCTAGTGACGTCAGAGGATGCAGGAACCTTTGTCCTCCAACTGGCTTGGGGCACAGCAAAGCATCTCTACTGGGGTCGTGTTACTTATGCTAGGAACCTTGCAAGCTCCTGCGAGGAATAGGCCGGTGTCGACACGTGTCATGATGAAAGCAGATGTGAAGGCAGTCAAAAGTCTGACAGATGTTGACACCGGTCTAATATTTGCCAACTAGGTAAGCCAAGATACGCGCCCCGGGTATGCAGAGGAGTTAACGAACACAACACTGAATCCCCCTTGAATTGCACGGCTTCAGTGTCAAAAACGAATGAAGTACAGTGGAGTAAAATCATCGAGACCTGGGACATAAAGACGGAGCAATGAGCCGAGATGAGATTCTGGCGCCTCGGCGGGCTGCGCCTCAGGACCATGAAAACTTATTTAAGACGCACTCAAGTCCGCTCTTCGCACGTCACACGAAGAGATCTCCATATTAAAAACAGCTGTACGTACTGGGTTTCGCATGTGATAACTGCGCAAAATGTCACGCAGAGGAGATGCCAGGTTTTGCTGACAGACAGGGTTCTGTAGATGACGATGCAGAACGATGTACTTCAATGGAGCTTGAAGAAAAATCAGTCAGAAATGGAAGACACATTTTCGGTGTTCGCTAGAAGACTCATGGAAGCTTTCGAGATCACACTGCACAAATCACGTGACTTCCAACCTCTTGTACGGGTGCTACCTTAACGGCAGATTCTGCGTCTGAGCGCAGGTGTTATATGAAGTTTCAGCACATCTCATATGCCCGGGGAAGAGTTCACCAGGGGTCATATGGTAATTAGCAGCTCAGCCATGATCGTAGGTTACATAACTTCCGGTGCTATATGTTGAGGTATGTTTCGGGTCTGTGTTGAGGAGTGATTATCGCTAGATCGCGGCAAAAGGATGGCATTAAAGCATGCAAAAAGTTTAATTAAATTTAAAAAAATCGAAAATAGTCATAATAGACTATTGTCACGTATACTTTCTGCACAAAACCCACAGAAGAGAAGTAAACAAACCACACTGTACATACCACGGATCTATATCTAAATGGATGCACGTCTTGAGGTCACAGGCTCTTTCAGCCAATTAGAGAGTTCTGCCAGAGGTCAAATCTCAACTGACTGTCTAGCTCACTTCCTGTGAGTCTTTGCAGCAGATTGTCACGCAGCTTATTGTGAGTAAAATTAAATTTATTTTAAAGGTTTCTATTGAGTTACAGCTGTGATTAGATGTCTTTGTGTATCTATCAAGTTTTTCATTAAGTAGGAAGCCCTGCCACAGCAATTTAACCGATTTGTTGCGGTTGTTTTATGGACGCTACTCACGTGTAGTGCCTAGTGCCGTAGTGGCACAGGTCTCGGGAGTGAACAAGAAAGGGGACTGTTAATTTTCAAGTTAAACACGTTTTTATTAATGTATTGATTGTACTAGTTTTCTTCTTTGTCATTTATGTCTCTCATGTGAGTTACATTTAAGGGGAGACATGGCTGCCTAGGAGTCGAATTTCGCTCGAGAAAGTCACGGAAATGCCCATATCAGTCCTCGGACGAGCTCGTCGTGACGTCAGCCTAACAGCTGTTATAACGCAGCGATCTGATTGGCTGCCGATTACTCGCGGACTCGTTCTGAGCAAGCCGAAGTTGGCCGAGGCAATTCCGAAGGCACTTGTGCAAGATGCAAATTGAATGCGCCTCGCTCACGCCTGAGGCGTGTTCAGGGGTGTAATTCATGAACTTGGACTTTCGCGAGCACTGGTCTTGGACTTGTGAGTCCAGGACTAGTCCCAGACCACAGCTAGTCTATGGACTAGTCCTGGACTCAGCGAGTCTATGATTCACAAACCCAGACTGGGTGTTGACTTGAAAGGCTGGGACTGATTGACCTAGTCCATGGATTATTTTTAGAATGATGTGGATTTCCCGGGGATTCCGCCCAGTGCGCAAGCGCATAGCGTACCGCTTTAAACTTCCCGTCAAAAATGACGGCCACGATCGGTAGCAAAACCTCGAAGAAAAGCCCCGATTTCACGGAGCGAGAATCGGTAGCTATCATAAAAGCGGTGTCAGCAAGATACGGATACATTAACAGCAGCATACACACAGCCCAAGCAAACAAAAGAAGACGGACAGCGTGGGAGGGCGGTGACAAATGAAGTGCGAGCTGAGTGAGGCTGGCTCGAGTGTGTGTGTGCGTGTGTGTGTGTGTGTGTGTGTGTGTGTGTGTGTGTGTGTGTGTGTGTGTGTGTGTGTCACCGTTTATAAAGTTCATCAGCAAGAGGCAAACGAGCAGAAGATCAAGTTTGACAATATGGCAGGATTTCCAAGTGAGAACCATTGAAATTCAGTAAGGAAGGGATGGAACAATAATCTGTCTTGATGAGGATAAATATACACACACAATGACACACACACACACACACACACACACACACACACACACACACACACACACACACACGTACAGTAACACACACACACACACACACACTCCAGCCTCAGCGTACCGCTTCAAACTTCCCGTCAAAAATGTCAGTCACGATCGGTAGCAAAACCTCGAAGAAAAGCCCCGATTTCACGGAGCGGGAATCGGATAGCTATCATAAAAGCGGTGTCAGCAAGATACGGATACATTAAAAGCAGCATACACACAGCCCAAGCAAACAAAAGAAGACGGACAGCGTGGGAGGAGGTGACAAATGAAGTGCGAGGTGAGTGAGGCTGGCTCGAGTGTGTGTGTGTGTGTGTGTGTGTCACCGTTTATTAAGTTCATCAGCAAGAGGCAAACGAGCAGAAGATCAAGTTTTACAATATGGCAGGATTTCCAAGTGAGAACCATTGAAATTCAGTAAGGAAGGGGTGGAACAATAATCTGTCTTGATGAGGATAAAATATACACACACAGTGACACTGACACACACACGCACACACACACACTCGATCAGCCTCAACTCACTTTCCCCACCAAACTCGTGAAACCCTGGCGATCGTCACACATTTTCTCAGTTACCAAAAATAAAGCAATTTAATCTGAGCAGTGTTTTCATAACACAGATGCAATTTTAATGTATCATTTTCATAGCATCAGACAACACTAGCATTGTACCCAATGTCAATAGCAGCAGGCAGGTTCGAGGACAACACTGTTTACTGGTGTCGCAGCGGTCCGCGCTTCAGCTATAAATAGCAGTGCGCGAAGCTCGGCGACCTGCATTTCCAACTGTAAAATGTAAGCGTTTTCACGACCTATTGATGCAATCAACATACAGCTTTCATAATTTAATGCTGTTCATGGCTTATACTTTCTTTGGATGGGTTTCCAGTGTCCCAAAATACAGCTTATTATTTGCGAACCGTGAACAGGTCGGCCATTTAATTTCGCGCTGGTCTTGGACTTTGGTGTGTAGTCTAACAAATCCTTGCAGCGCTACGCGTTCTGAACAAGCCGTTTCACGGCGCAAGCGCTGCTCAGCTCGCGCGAACTCACTGAGTACTCGTCGCCTTCTGAACACGCCTCTGGTTGCGGCAGTGTCATAAATGACAGACCTCCTCATTTCGCAGAAGTTGTACTGCAGCTTTCAATTGTACAATTATTGCCAACGCTTGGCTGTTTTCTTTTCGCAACTGAGTTCTCCGCCATCAAATATCGTAGGTTGAACAGGCCACCGGAAGTGCTCTAGACAGTCAATTGCCGATTGGCCTTGAGAGCAACTAAAATGACCTTGACTTGAAGATGTGCATCCATGTAGATATAAATCCGTGGCACATACCTAGCAGACGAACACTATCGAACCGTAGCCACTACGCCAGCAGACGATCGAGCTAGTGTGATATAATGTTTCATGTAAAGCTCGAATGAGTGGCAGCAGATAACTGTTTAGTTCTGGCTTGAATTGACTATTTCGTTTCCCTGGTCAGGCGAGGACAGAAAATTCACGATCATAGAGTCGATGAGTGCATGATCAACTTGCCCGCATTCGGCGTAATGTAACGTGTAAGATTATGACAAGAAAATGGCATTAAAGCACAAAACAAAGTTTCATGACAACTAAATTCACCAATTATATTAATAACTGACCATTTTTACACCTACAGCTAGTGCTAAAACCTTACATACAAAGCAAACAAAACATACTGCGGGGAGTGTCCCGGTCACGCATCAAAACTCAGTGCACGAGTGATCGTTTCGCTTTTCTCTTATTTGTTTATCTGCTCCGACATGGTAAGCTGGCTGTGCCAAGAAACCAACATCTAAAATAATTAGAGTTAGTTGATACATTTTTCTTTCTAAGGTAATGTCCGTGAGGAAGAAAACGCGTTACGTTGACTTTCGCAAGCCCGATGCCTGTCGATTTTACCTCAACAAAATTGAGGTGATCGGCGGGCTCGATCCATACCAGCTGACGCTCCCTGTGGGTTGGAGGGGGGGTGGGGGTGGGGGGGGGGGGGGGGGGGGGGGGTAAAAACTGACCCACCACGTCTCCCTTCGCGATTCGTAAGAGGCGAATAAATAAGAACACCGTGACTTGATTTCCGTTTGCTCGATTCTAGCGATTGTCGTGCTTGATGGCCTTACATAGCCTACAAAGGCTAATATGCCGTAAACCTCAATCCATCCATCCATCCATCGCGATTCTTAAGAGGCGAATAACTAGGTACATCGTAACTTGATTTGCGCTGACTCGGAACTATTCTAGTGGTTTTTGTGCTCGGTGGCCTTACGTAGCTTACAAAGAATGACAAGCCGTACAACTCCATCCATTCACCCATCCATCCACCCATCCATCCATCCATCCATCCATCCATCCATCCATCCATCCATCCATCCATCCATACCAGCTGATGAAGGACCAACTTGATCCGGAGAAACACTCCGCCAACGAGTGCCATGGACATATTTAATTGTTGTACTCGGAACATCGTCGTACACGTTGGAAGAGTTTAAGAATTATAGGTCTTTGGAAGTCTATCGATTCTTCGTAGCAGGATTTGTGGGAGATGTCTGCTGAATCTCGCCGGGTCTATGTCTCGCCGGGTCTTTTTCCATCCTCTTCGTCTAGCTTCGGTCACCCTTTGCACAATCGGACCTAGATCGGTTTTCTCTGATGATATAAAGTAGTAGGAGCGTTTGACCTCTTAATTTTTTATTTTTGTTGGTTGTTAAAACAATTTCTCACGCAGCAAGAAGTCAGCATGGTTGCACGTCTCCCGTAGCACAGCTTAGCAGACAGCGCTCGCCTCCTACCAACATTGCTGAAAGCACGTGGCTTCTACAAAGAACTCCGGAAGTGACGACAACGCGTCCCCGGCCATAGAGAATATGACCATTTACTTTGTCTAGTGGGAGGAAAAGACAAAACAACAAATGACGACGACGCCAGCAACATCCTTCAGATAACCTCTTCTCATAATCTTAAAACTTTTTAAGCTCGTCTGCTAAAGTCATGCATTACTCGTCCCGCCTCTCCGTCCAAAATCATCCAAAAAGGCCCAGTCGAGAGCAAACAACACAAAAGCATAGCAAAGAAAGCGCGACTCGACGACAGTAAGAAAGGGGCCGGTTTCAACTCTGTCATTCTGCTGCAAAGGACACAAGACCGAGAGCGGAGGAGTTCCCCTGTCAACCCAGCCCTGCATGTCATCCCACCGAACTTCGGTCACGAGACAAGCATTGAACAACGTACGATAACATACAATTGACGACTCATTGACGTAAACACTCTAGTGCTCTTGCACTTGTTCCTCCTTCCGCTCCCTCTGCTTCTCCCTCCCCTGCTCCACTGCTCTGTATGCTCCTTCTCCTGTCTATGCTTCTGCACCGGCTACCACTTCGTCATGCTCCTGCTCCCTCTGACCTCAATCTTATTGCTCCAGCTACTCCTACCCTTTTTTCTCTTCTTGCTCAGCAATTTTTGCCCCTGCCCCCGTTGCTCCTTTTCGACTTTAGCCTTATATGGCTCTTCCCCTTTTGCCCCTTCATCTCCTGCTCATACTAGCTGCATTTGCTGTCATCCCTGCTCTGCTCCTCCTACCCCGTTTCCGGAATAGGTTCTGCCTACCCACCCACCAACCCCCAGTTAGCGCTCCGCTTGCTTCTGCTGCTGCTACTGCTGCTCCTCCTCCCCCTTCCGTCCCTCCGTCCCTCTTCTCTTCTCCTTAACATTTTTTTCTCCTCCTCCTCCTCCTCCCCCTCCTCCTCCTCCTCCTCCCCCTCCTCCTTTTCCTCCTCCTCCTCCTCCTCCTCCTCCTCCTCCTCCTCCTCCTCCTCCTCCTCCTCCTCCTCCTCCTCCTCCTCCTCCTCCTCCTCCTCCTCCTCCTCCTCCTCCTCCTCCTCCTCCTCCTCCTCCTCCTCCTCCTCCTTCTTTTCCTCCTCCTCTTCTTCCTCCTTTTCCTCCTCTTTTCTTCCTCCTCCTTCTCGTTCTTTTCCTCCTCCTCCTCCTTTTCTTCTTCCTCCTCCTCTTCCTTTTCCTCCTCCTCCTTCTCCTCCTCCTTCTCTTCCTTTTCCTCCTCCTCCTCCTCCCTTTTCTCCTCCTCCTTCTTTTCCTCCTTCTCCTCCTCCTCCTCCTTCACCTCCTCCTCTAACATTTCTCTCCCCTTCCTGTTCTTTTCTTTCCTCTTCTTTCTGTTCTTCCCTCTTTCCGTCTTTTCTCTTCGTCCTCCTCCGTCTTCCTGCTCCTCCTGACGTTCCTCCAGCTGCTTCTTCTCCGCCAACGTTTCTGACACTGCCTTCGCTCTGTCTGCTTCTGCTGATGCTGCTGTCCCTTCTCGTCCTCCTCTTCCTCCAGTTCCGTCCCTGTCGTCGCGGCGTGAGTCGCGTTATTGTCGTCCTGCTGCGCAGAGACCCCAATAAAAAGAACCCAACTGGATCGAACGGCGTTTTTGCCTGTAAACATCGGTGATCTACATTTAATGCCCATGTATGTATATGTGGACGGCCATGATATTGCCTAACACTAGGTGGGACATACCTGTGTTTGGTTTCTTTGTAACCAGCGTGACGATCACATGCGTATATCATTATAAAAGGTATTATTTTGATATCTAGCATGAGGGAACATCAAATTAGTTCTATGAAAACAAACATGATGTGATTCTGACCAAATCAATCGATGTGATACGAAACTCAATCGAAACCAAAACCAGAACGGCGTTGATCAGGATAGAGAAAGCACGGCCAGAGAAAAACTAGTCATATAGTATTTATTCATGACCCATGAACGAAACTATTGAATTGTATTAATTAAAAAAACTATTGTAGAATGCTTTACTTAACCAAATTGGATGAAGATGGTCCATCGAACGGATTAAACGAACTGAAAGCTTCGCACATGTGTAGCAAATTGACGTACGTAACAGAAGGAAATGAAGGAAACGAAGCCTTCTCATTGGTCAAAAATCGCGTGTACTATGACGTATCCTTCTATAAACGTGTTCATTGACTGCAGGATGACAAAAGCTTCCTTTGTAGCCGTTTCGAGTGCGGAACAATATAGCAACACGTTTGGTACACGCGTACCTTCCGTAAGTAACGCAGGGAAACAACCGACGCTGACCATCAAAATAGTCCCAAGAAATTGGTTAATACCAAAAGAAGAATAAAACTATGCAGTTGTATGAGTAAACTAATGAAAGGAAAAGTAATTTGAACCTTCTCTTCAACACATTTATGTACACATGTTTGGTTTCGATTTTTTTCCTCTGAGCAAGGGTGGTAGAAACGAGAGTAACGAACGCTTAGGTCTTTTTTTTTTCGGTAGAACTACCTCTGTTTTTATTTTGTGGCGACTTTCCACTGAAATATGACTAAATTAATAATTGAACTTGAATTATTTCACACAATCTATACTTTGTAAGGTGAATTTGCACAAGATAACAAGCATTCAAAAGTGGCGTCGCAAAATGTCCCGTTTTTCGGCGCCATTTTTCCGCTTCGTACGAGTTTAATTATTTTTTTGTGAATCTCTGCAAAGCAAAACTATAAAAACTATTGGTCATAACATTACGAAAACATTTAAAGAACCCATATACATTTGAAATATATGCATGCTGACTGTGTTAGATAGTTTTATTCAAGTGTCTTTACCCAGACCCCCAGTTTTTGATAGTGTTAGGCAATATCGTGGACGTGCACATATGGATTAGCAGCGGCGCATGTTTGAAGGGGGAAACCGCCCCAGACGTTAGGCAAAGAGTTATGACTGGGCTCCCCTCGTCTTGTAGTCGGACCAGGAGATAGTTAGACACATCTACTCCCTTTCCCCTTCACAGCTCACCCCCCCCTCCCCCATTCCCAATCATTCCTGACCCTTTCTCCTCAGTCTTTTCTAGTCGTCACCAACGTCTGCCTTTCTGAAAAACGTTAGAAGGGAGACTAAGAAATTTAGAGCTTGATTTGAAATAGCTCTACCGTATTTAATACATGCTCAGGTATAGTCCAGTATCGACACAGTATTGAAAGGTATTTACAGGTTTGTAGTGTTCTTATGCTCAAACGCACTTTCTGGATCTTTTATGTATTCTTCTGTCTCCGTCATTCAGTCAGTCAGTCAGTCTGTCGGTCGGTCTGTCGGTCGGTCGGTCGGTCGGTCTGTCGGTCGGTCGGTCGGTCGGGCGGGCGGGCGGGCGGGCGGGCGGGCGGGCGGGCGGGCAGGCAGGCAGGCAGGCAATCTGTCGGGCAGCCTGTCAGACAGTCTATCAGACAATCTGTCAGTCTGTGTGTGTGTGTGTGTGTGTGTGTGTGTGTGTGTGTGTGTGTGTGTGCTTTCTGTCTGTCTGTCTGTGTTGGTCGCTCTATATCTACCTGTCTCTCCGTCTGTTTCTGAATTGATATACATTAAATGCGCAACCCCCACCTCACCCCCACCCCACCCCCACCCCAGAAAACAACCAAAAGAAAAAAGATTATCCCAGCTTGCTTGCGACATTTGTGCACATTAATTTTACTCACTCAAGCGTGGAGCATGCCGGTAACGTGAGTGACGTCCGTCGTGGAACTGAATAATTCATGAGCAGCAAAGAGAAACCGGCCGTTCTGAACCCCGACTTCGGTGGCTGACACAGTTCGAAATGTGGGGCTGGCTTCGGTAACCTCCTTCTCCAGTCACGGCTAGACGTGCGTGACAGTAACAGGCGGACCGCAAGCAATAACGAAACTGCCAATGAAATGGTTGGTTCAGTCGCTTTGATAGCCCGAAAACACGGCATGCACATTTTCTACTTGAAGGTCTTCATCAGGCACCGAGTAAAAGCAGATAGTAAACGTAGGAATAACGGCTGAACGACAGCATTGTCTGTTTCCGCCGTTTAGTTATATTTTTACTCTGTATTTCACTCTGTAACTGAAAAAGACTCTTGAGTATAAAAAAACAACAAAAAATAGCTAGCTGTTGTATCTGGTAATCAAAACGATTTAAGGTACCACCTCGAGTTGTTCTGTTGGTCGTGCGTGAAGTAGGCAGGCATTGGGAAAACATTTTTTATATTAAAGATGAGCCCCTTCTTTGTGACGTTTCCGGATAAAGTTACATGCGATCACCTGACATAATATCTCCCCCAACCTCTCTCCCCCTCCTCCTCAATGTATGGACTACATTGACTGATGTAATTCTCGAATATTCTCAAGTTTACTGTCCATTGGCTTTTTAGTGCGTGTTCTATGAATAGCTTGGGGTCGATAAACAATCTTTTAGAATTCGCAGAAATCCCGATTGATGTCACCGTGGTTCCTGGAGGTGATGGCAGTGGTTTTGTTTGTGTGTTGGAGGTACTCGTATGTCTGAACATTTGTGTGAATGTAACGTGATCACGATTTGAGTGCACACCAGGTTTCCAATTATACACACGCTCACACACATTCACACACTCGCTCACGCACACACACATACGCGCGTGCACTTACACGCACGCATACGTGCGGGCACATACACCAGAGAGAGAGAGAGAGAGAGAGAGAGAGAGAGAGAGAGAGAGAGAGAGAGAGAATGAGAGAGAGAATGAGAGAGAATGAGAGGTAATGAGAGAGAGAACGAGCGAGAGAGAGAGAGAGAGAGAGAGAGAGAGAGAGAGAGAGAGAGCGAGAGCGAGAGAGCGAGTGAGCGAGTCAGAGCGAGAGCGAGCGAGCGAGCGAGAGAGAGAGAGAGAGAGAGAGAGAGAGAGAGAGAGAGAGAGAGAGAGAGAGAGAGAGAGAGAGAGAGAGAGAGAGCTCTTGCTTGCTGCTATACATTTAAGAGTATCCTTTCCGTGTGAAAGTTTGTTCGTCAACGAGCCATGTTGTCGATTTTTGCAGTATCATTTTTTGATTTACAACATTCTGAGGCAAAAATGTTGCTGAGCCACTGAAACCACGCCCTCCATTCTACAAAGTAGTCCCGTTCAAGATAAAAGTTCTTACACTGAAATTTTGCACAGAAAACAATGGTAGTTCTTATTTTAGAATCTCCTCCATGCTCAGGCTTGCTCAGTTGTCGAGGAATTTCAAGTACCGGTTGAGCAGAGATGTGTGTGTTCACATTGGCATAAACTTTTTGTCTCTAGCTCCTTCGTACACGAGTCTCGGACTTAACTGCCTCTTGATTACCCCTGCTTCGAAGAACATTGTATTCATGGTCTACAGCCTTTTCATGTCTGGCATGGGGGAAAAGCATAATTGCCAGTAATGGGAATTCGAAAACCTTGATGTATAAAGCATAAGGAAAGGACTAAGAGGGTTTTGGAGGCCTGACAGATGACTGGGCCCGGGATGGGCTTTAGGGTAGAAGGAAATGACGAAGAGTAGTTAGTGTTGTTGAAAAGATCATATTCGATGCATGAAACGGCTTTCGAAATGCAGTACCCTTTGTAATATGTTTCATGCCTGCACGTAAGAATTTTGACGCATTCTAGCAAGCCAGCGGGCAGGTAAGTACGCAGAGTGGATGGACTGACATAGGAAGAGGCAGATGGACGAACAGGCAAATCGACGAATGATCAGGCAACTAGATAGACCGGTCGACGGAGATGAACAGGCCAGCACGTAGGCAGACAGGAGAGTTGGCAGTCCGGAAAGCTGGTAGGCAGGAGAATTGGCAGACAGATGGATAGGCAGAAGAGCAGAAGAATCGACTGTCAAAAAGGCAGACTGGCAGGGGAAGTGGTAGGCAGAGAGGAAGGCAGACAGGGAGGTAGACAGACGGACATAGACATACGGAAGGACGGTCAGACGGACGGACGGACAGACAGACGGACAGACAGACGGACAGACGGACGGACGGACAGGCAGGCAGGACGGCAGGCAGGCAGGCAGGCAGGCAGACAGGCAGGCAGGCAGACAGACGGACAGACAGACAGAGAGGCAGGAGGGTGGGCGGACAGGCGGGAGGACAGGCAGGCACGCGTGCAGGCAGAATAGAGACAGGCAGACAGGTTAACAGGCGGGCGCGCAGGCAAGCAGATAGACAGAGAGGCAGGCACGTAGGCAAGCAGGCAGGCAGACAGGCAGGCAGGCAGGCAGGTTGGCAGACAGACAGACAGACAGACAGACAGAACGACAGACAGAACGACAGACAGACAGAACGACAGACAGAACGACCGACAGACAGACAGAACGACAGACAGACAGACAGACAGACAAACAGAACGACAGAGACAAACAGAACGACAGACAGACAGACAGAACGACAGACAGACAGACAGAACGACAGACAGACAGGCAGACAGAACGACATACAGACAGACAGAACGACAGACAGGCAGGCAGGCAGGCAGGCAGGCAGACACAGACAGGCAGGCAGGCAAACAGGCAGTCGTATTGACCGACCAGCAAGCAGGCAGACAGACACGCCGACACGCAAACAGACTGATGTGTTGATTCTGTTAAAATGTCAGGCTGGTAGACAGGAGAGGCAGACACATACATACACCTCCCATCTCATTCCCGCCCCCCCCCCCCCCTCACCTGCTCTGTCATGACAGACAGTCATGTTTAAAAAAAGGCAATGTTGACATCGCAACCCATATGACCTTGCCTGAGTTAAAGCGTCGAGATAGATTTTGATATTACAGACTGAGTAGAGCCATAGAAATTCCACGAGGAATCTCTGTTGCCTTACGCGAATGAAATTGGGGGTAAAGCCACGCATTTAACCATCATGACTAATATTTGCATGGCTATTTTCCCAACAAAACGCACCAATACTGCAGTTATTCTGAAGGTCAAGGAAGGCAACGAGGTCGAAAAGGTATATTTGTTTCAGACGTGCAAAGATTTCTGCTCTGGATTAGGTCTGGCCAGTCCTGCTGACCCAGATGGGGTCTCCCCAATACATCCTACCTTTGCGAGTCATTAAAAACACTCAAAGCAAAACGAATGGCAATACGACTAGTTGACGGTGACGAAAAGTTACTCAAAGGCTGCTTCCGCAATTTACATGTTAGTGAATAGGGCAAGATAGCCTTAAAAACAATTCTCAAAGTAAAGGAAATCTAAGTCTCCTCCAGAAATTTCTTTGATAAGTAGCTCAGAAATGTGTTTTCTCCAGATATGGTTGTAGAAGTTACAGCACTCTTTGCCTGCAAGCAATTCATACATCTGAAAATTTTTGGGACATCCCAAAACCTGTTACCACCATGAGGACGCCGTTGTTTCTCAGGTATTGCATACCTTTGGCAGTACCCACGTGGATTCACACGACGTACATTATCAAAATACTGCCAGTGGCAAGTGGCATCTCAACCTCAGTTTTTGGTGACAAGGTCATCAGGGATGACCTCTAAGGTTGTAAATGGTACACGAATCACCTGTAAAATCTGTATTGAAATCATCTTGCTAGAAAGGCCTGTCTGAGTTGCAGATGAAACTCCAGGCTGTGTCATTGAGACGACCGCTTTCTGATTTCAATGAACGACTCCTGCAGCCGTGCGTTGCGTAAGGTGAGCGCTCCACAGGGCTCTGGTTCATGTTGCATTGGTGATAAGGTAAAATTGGTCAGAGCGCCTCGGGGCGCCCGCCGTGTGCAAATTGCGGATGTCTTGAACAAGCATGGGACGGAGCGAGCTTACGGTTTAGTCAACAAGTGCATCGTCCAGTTCGTGCAGCGAGCAGCGGAAGAGAGCCGAGGGAGCGGAAAGGACCGTCAGGGTAAATCGTCTCATTACACCCCGAACCGCTGCATTCGACACGAGCCTATTCCTTCAGTCGCGTCTCCTTTCTATGTTGGGAAACCTCTCTCACTGTGTAGGGTGAGCAAACTTCCAACATTCTCTGCATCCGTTCCAACAGTTTGTCTGCACATTCATGAAGTCTCACAATCAGTATTCCCGCAGTGCGACAGGTTAACTTGGCTGTTTGATGAGTGTCCGGTTTTGGGCAGGGCTCTCAGCTCTCATGTGGCCATAAGGACACGACTTTGCTGTTGCTTCGTTTCTCGTGGGCTCTGCCATCAAGGGAAAGAAAGGGATCCACGCTCGACATGTTTCGCTTTCGATCATCTTAGTCGCAGAAAATCTGAACGTTCCCACGACCCTCCCTCTCAATATTTGATCAGTGATGATCGAGTAAAGGCTACAGCAGCCTGAGTTGCAGCAGCACCTACGATACCCGTTTAATAAACACAGGTCTCATATCTATAATGAAACCCAAACCTTTTTGTATTTAAGACCGTCTCTTTCTTCAGAAAGTTGCAAAATCCTCCAAGATTCCTGCATTCAACCACATATCAACTATTGTCTCAGTGCCTAGGGAAATTGCACTGCGCTATACAAGCATTCATTTAACAAAATTAAAAGGAAGTCTGCCCGCATTATCTGACATATGGACAGTCATACCCCGACAACACGTTCATTACCTTGCTTGGTTCAATTTGGACCATTTTACACCCTTTCCGTTGGCTGCCCTTAGGTACAAAGCTTTGAACGATCATATTTCTAGCGATTTGAAAACACTGTTGAAATACTCAGACGGTCTCAATTTGAAATAAGACGACAATAACTACCTGCAGTTTCCTGAAAAGCACTGGGAAAAGAGAAACAATTCATTCAGGTATGGAGCAGCAATAAGTGTACGACGAACGAGAGAGAGAGAGAGAGAGAGAGAGAGAGAGAGAGAGAGAGAGAGAGAGATTCATTGTCGGTTTTTACTTTATTTTCTAATTTTTAAAAGAGGACCACTGAAAGAGAACCGAATGCCCAAAGTGTAACCCTTGAGAAAGAAAATAGAAAATGAATCAAACCTACGTGTACATGCATGCGTTCTATTGACATAATATTTGTAAAGAAAAAGCGCAGAGGATTAGACTTTTACGCACTTCCATAGATTTCAAACATGATGCTGTCTTCAGTACTTATGCGTCAGAACATAGTCCCCAACATTTCATTTGGAATATTCATTGGAGGCATGGAAGTCAGAATACGGCTCGTATGAATCGTAAAGAATAGGAAGATTATGGTAGGACTAATAGCTGCCTATTGTCTACTTTCATTCGTTATTTGTCGGCTTGGAGTTACTGTCTTCCCTTGATCTCGGGAAAGTCAATACTTACGCCGTCCTACGCATATTTCCTGATCCACTAAAGACATAACTATGTCGACTCTGAACAAAGGTGACAATTTTCCTTCGGATTTACCTATGCTAGCTGGCAACAAAAATCTACATATAAAATGACGATCAAGTGGCAGCGAACAGCATAAAAACACGTATTTAGTAATAGCATTCCTTCCATTCACGATACATGCTTTTCTTCAGTACAAAATAAGCTTCACCCCCCACCCCCACCCCCCCCCCCCCCCCCACCACCACCACAACAACAAGAAAACAACAACAAAAGCACTTTCCGTCTCTGATACTAAGCTTAGTAAGTAGGCGAGAGTGAACGCCCTTGCATTGCATTTTGTTGTTGATGTTGTTGTTGTTGTTCTGTCTCTGTGGGCCCCGTCTGGTTTCTTTGTTATTCTCTGTATCACAGACAAAGGTGCTTGATTTTTACATTGCAAATCTCCAATCATTTCTGAGTGATCAAGCCGCTAACGTTGACTTCCTTTATCATTGGGCATTTCTAAATGTATTTTTAGCACCATCTCTAAACGCCGTGGGAAGTATGTCAATGAGCCGCGAATAACCACCTACAATTCTTCCTTCAATGTTTCACTTCACTTTTCGGAGTAATTAAATTTTACGCATAGGCGGATAGATGCGGTGTGAGGTAAGCACCTCGCCCAAGGACACAATTCTAGGACCCGCTTAGCGTCAAAACGCGCCATAGTTCTCTTTCAGTACACTTAAACTCAGATTTCGCTGCTGCTACTCGTATTGTGCATTCAACGTGGGACGAACCTGCGTTATTTGAGCGCCTTGCCCAAGGATGCTACACAAGGATCCACGCAGCATTAAACGATACACCCTCCGGCCACGAGTGAATACACGAAGGGATGAAGTTTTACGACCTATCATTCTTCGTAGGCTATGTAAGGCTATCGATCACGAAAATCACCTGAACTGGTAGGAACAAGAGCAAGTCGAGTCTCGATTTCCCTAGTTATTCACTTTTTACCAATAGCGTAGGGAGACGTAGTGGATCTACTCTTGCCCCCAAACCCATGAGGGGAGGGCGGGGGGAGGGGGGAGGGGGAGGGGGGGGGGGACATCTGACCGAGAGCGACAACGGGTCGAGCGCTGTAACCAATCTGGCAGTCCTTGGGCCTGCTTTCTTCGTGCTGCCCAAGGTACGTCTTTGAAGTGCAGCTGTGGGTGTTTTGAAGGCCGTTTTCCTTCGGCACCACCGCACTACAGAGCTGTTAAAAACAGGCCGCCCTCCATTGCAGAGCACAGCGCCGGAAGAGAAGCGTAAACAACATAATGGCATACAGGCCTTCACGAAAACGTTTATACCGTCAGCGTGATTTATGAGCAGTGGGTCTTTGTTGGTGCGCTGCCGTCTCTTTTGTATTGATCGATCCAATGTGTTTATGTGTAGGTTCGAACATCGAAGACACTTCGACCATGCAAGATTGCTCGTAAAGATACTGTGATCAAGACACGCTTTTCCTCAATCATACCAAGCGGTAAAGTGTTCACGAGTGCAACGAGATGCTTGTTCTGTCTTCTGTCGGCAGTCGTGACTAGACACGTTTCTAGCGGACTACTGTATTTTGGAGAAAGGTCGTAACGGGCAACATCAGAGTGTCAGAGGTAATGTCCTGTACTTGTCAGAGAATTGCGGAGGGTTCACATAGATTGTAAGTAATGTGAACACTCCCTGAGGTCATCCACAAGGCCGCGAGAAAGCAAGAAAGTCGGTAAAATGTTGGAGCTAATAAAATATGTCTGTATGTAAGTGTATAGTTATTCAGCTATTTTCTACTGATCAAATCTGGGACCCGGAAATTACACTGCTTGGCGAATCGTTTCAAAGGGATTATAAAATCACCGGATACAGATATATTTCTAGACAGAAAAATATGTTCTTTTGGGCTTTCTTTTGGGGGCAGATACTCCAGAGGCTTGTTGAGGAGGCGCAGCGCTGCAAAGCGCTGCTCAACGCTGCATGTGATTCACTCCTGAACAGCAATTTTGGGGCGTGATTCACTCAGCGCTGAGTAGCGCTTTGCATCACCGATCCTAGGTGATTCAGACGATTTTGCATCATTTTCAAAATGGCGTCTTCGATCCCGCACTGGCCGTCGATGCGTAAAATAACTCTCAGAAACATCATTTTGGGACTGAAACGGGCTTTATTTGCCCCAAGCGCCCTGTATGCGCGAGTAATGGCAAGTACGGATGACACAGTAGTGGACTTTATCCATGCAGAATATTAAACGTGCATAAACGATGTCTGTGGCAAAGAAAACACTGTCTTAGCGTCTATCAACACAACATGGGGCGCAGAAGATTTACCTCCCCTTTAACAAGTGAAGCGCTGCACAAAATCTGTAGGTGTTCAGAAGCTCAAAGAGCGCTCTGTCGCGT